>CAUYON010176496.1:0-19892 GCA_963573935.1 Arctocebus calabarensis
GGGGAGAGAGAACAAAGAAATTAACATGGGAGAGGAAGAAGAAATGTTCAGTTGAGAATAGGAAGTAATAAAAATAGCCTAAGAAAAGAAAGTGAAGTAAAGAATTATTTGTCGATAGTGCCTCCAAGAAAAGGATATTAAAAAAAATCTCAAAAATATTATTATTCTTATATGTATATAGAATTGCAGTCCAGTCTGGCAACAACAATCTGCTGTGAGAGGGGAGCGCGGGAGCAGGGCTCATGGCGACTGTGGGGGAGGGGCCTCGCTGTCGCTGCAGATCTCGGTGGCCGAGGCAGTGTCAGCGGGGGTGGTGTCACTATTCACGGGGCGGCACCACGGCTCATGGTAGCAGCGGCTTCGGAGTGACCGTGGCAGCACAAGCAGCGGCAGTTGCTATGGCCACGGTTCCCAGCTGCTCCCAGCGGCATGAAGGCTGGAGGGGAGGGGCCACGCGGTTGCTGCAGATCTCGGGGCTGCAGATCTCGGGTCCTGGGCGGTGTGGTCACTATTCGTGGGGCGGCGGCTTCGGAGCGGACCACAGCAGCACCCAGGGCGGCAGTTGCTATGGCCGTGGCTCGCAGCCACTCCCAGCCACCCTGAAGACTGGAGGGGGGGCTTCGTGGGGCTGTTGGTGGGAACTTGAACTTCAGTTATTGTCCAGCTGAAGTGCCCGGGGGCCCTCCTTGCCAACTTCCACAGCTCAAAGTGTCTTTTCCGCCCCTCTCAGGCTTCACTGGGGTCCCCACCTAGTGTAACGCTGGCTGGTCACCCATTCTTTCTCTCTCTCATTGATCTGGGGAAAAGGCGCTCGCCATTTTGGACATTCCAATGTGTCAGTCTGGCAGAGTCTGGACCCCTCGGCTCACGCCAGGGCTGCCCGGGTATCCGTGGTTCCTAGCAGCGCCCCTTTCTGATCGTCAAACTCTGAGTTCCACGCTTCAGTGGAATTTTCTCCAATTTGAGCTTGTGGGTTGGGACCTGCTGCCCCTTCGCTGGGCAGGGGGGAACAGTTTGCAACAGTTTCTACGGTTAAGAACTATATTTCAAACGCGCCAATCCTCCTGATCTCTGTGTCTCACCAGCTGCTCGTCCACTCCAATAGTTCACATGGGGAAAGATCCAGAGCTCCCACCCTCTCACCTGCTGACTGGGGAGAGATGGGCTACGGGACCGTCTCCGCTGCCATCTTCCAGTACTCGAGTCTCAGCTTTTGATGGAGTAAATTTGAAGCTGATAGCTCTGGAGAGGCCAGTCTTGAACTTGAATGAAATGAACACAAGCACAATAAAATTGCCCCTATCACATGCTGTGATGTGGTGGTCAGCTGAATTGTTTTGCTTACTGAGTGATATCCTGAGCTACAACCCAGCATCTTGTTTGTTCTTTTTTTTCTTTAATTTTAGGTTAATATGAGGGTAAACATCATCAGTTTACATTGTTTGCATTTTAAGGTCCAAGCAACCTTGCATCTTGACCTTCCCTCACAAAAGCCACTTCAGTACAGGTACAGCATTAGTCCAGGCTTGTGAGAGGGTCCCCGACCATCTCACCTACCTCCAATCAAATGCGGTCATAGGAAGCATATCTGAGCATTCTGGTTTGGAGCCAAAGGAATCATTAACATCTCCCTTACCCACACATATCCAAATTAATCAGGCCTCTGTTTCAGTAGCATGTGGGTCATAATTGCTTCATTAGAGGTGATTTGTGAGGAGAAGAAATGTAATTTTCTAACATTGAAAGAGTGAGATCTTTTTATATTTCCATAATGGCTTGGGTTCTGGCTGTCACTGTGAAGAGATCAAGGCAAGGCCAAAGTGTCCTGTGCCTGCTCCCAAAAGGAAGTGGCCACAGTGAAATCATGAGCTGCCCAGTTGGCTCTCCACAATGTGTATGGCTAAGTAACCCATAAATCCAGCACTTGGGAAGACATCTCAATTATTTTACAAAACCTCTTGAGATAAGGTCTTCATTATCAGTTCCCTGTTTGAATTTCCTGACCACCAAACCAGGGGTCTGTCCTCTTATTCTTCTGTTTGCTTTTTCTACTGGGAATAATTTGTTTGTTTGAGATAAAATAGTGGGAAGAATTAGACTAACAGTTGCTTGATGAGTAAACTGATACTCTGTGAACAGTTTACAGTGCAACAAATTTTTAATATAGAACAGTTGCAATTACAGTGCTGAACCTCAAGAAACACTTGAAGTTTTGAATATAGATGAATAAAGCACCACTGTTCATCCCTGGGAGCCAAAATGTACATTATTTAATTGACATCCTTCTCTAGAATAATACTGGCCATCACAGAGTTTGAGCATGCTGCTGTGTTGATAGAACCCACGTGTCAGGGTTAACTGCAACCTCAAATCTTACAGGATGCCATCTTGTAAACACTAAACACCATAATACCAGCTAACAGGCAACAATGTAACTTCCTTTCCAACACCATCAACCAGTGAAATATGGCAGGTCTTTTAAAGGATCTAAATCCGTCCATAACTGGGCTTTTCGGGATTGGCTGTCCCTTTCTTTCTGACTTTCTCTTCTCTAAAAAATATTCTCACCATTAGATCTTTATCACTGTTGAACTTGCACCTTAAGAACTGAATTTTCATTCTCATTCTGCCATACACTTTGTGACATTAAACAAGTGACCCAACTTCTTTGGGCCTGTTTTCTCCTGTGTAAAATGAGGTGTGGAAGGTCACTTGCAAGGAGGGCCACCAATACGTCTGTCTACTCCTTTGGGTCTATTCTTCTTCCCTTCTATCTGGCTCTATGACTTGCAGACTTGCATTAAACAAGAAGATTCAACAGAAGCTGTATCAGTTGTAGCTTAGGCCTTAAGAGGCCCAGCAGCTTCTGCTTTTGCTCTTTTGGAAGCCGGCTAGGTTATTGGAAAGAGAGACCACATGAAAAGAGTGACTTCATGCACAGAGGAGAACCAGTGCACACATCTGACAGCCAAAACCAAAGCCCAAGCGTGTGATGAGCCCATCTTGGCTGTACCAAGCCCCAGCAACGTCCAGCCGACAAAAATCATCCATGTTTTAAGTATCCTCAAGTTAACGGAAATAAACATTCCTCTCTGCGTTTAACATAAATTCCTGACCCACAGAATTATAAGCGATAAAATAATGGTCCTGAGTTACTACTTTTGGAATCGTTGGTTATTCAACAAAGGATAACTGATAAGTGAGGATAATGCTATTTTCCCAAATTATTAAAGACCTTTGAAAATCAAATTTAAAATTTGAAAGTAGTTTAAATTGCAGAAAATGTAGTGGTACTTTACCTCGTATTTCATATTATATTACTTAAGATCTCTGGAAGTTTAAAACACCTGTGCTCTCCACAGTCTTGCTGGCACAGAAGAACAGAACAAGACTATGTGGTGGCTGTTCTTTACAAGGATGATAATAACTACTGATTTTTTTGACTACTTGTTAAGTTCTAGGCATTTTGATGACAATTCGCATGGCTCCAAGGTGGTATGATATAGTGGCTCCCTTTTACAATAAGAAAACAGACTCTAGACCAGTGGTTCTCAACCTTCCTAATGCCGTGACCCTTTAATACAGTTTCTCATGTTGTGGTGACCCTCAACCATAAAATTATTTTTGTTGCTACTTTATAACTGTAAGTTTGCTACTGTTATGAATCATAATGTAAATATCTAATATGCAGGATGTATTTAGGCTACCCCTGTGAAAGGGTCCTATGGGTTCACGACCCACAGGTTGAGAATCGTTGCTCTAGAGGGATTGAGTGTCTCACCAAACTTCATGTAACCAACAAGTAGCTGGGTCTTATTGTTCACTTATCTGAAACAAAAGCTCTTTTCATAATACACTATTGACTCTATTTTTCCATAACTCTTTCACAGGTAGAGAAAACAGATATCCAAAAATAAAAGTGGCACATTGGTAAGTGGGCACGAGAATGAGCTTCAGGTTTTATGACTTTCCCATCCCCACTGAGAACACATATGCTGCTCCTCATTTCCCTGTGTTGCTAATGTCCTGACCTTAACTGAGGACTGTGGCAGGAGCCACTAGGATATTGAAGCCATTATAAGCCACTGACCATGGCACAAGCAGATGTCTGGGCCCTGAACTCACACGCAGGTGCAGCAGGTCCCATAAAGATGGGGAGACAAACTGGTTATTACATTTGCCTGAACAATCACCTGTTTCGACAGCTTCTCACACAATTTGAAACAAGCAGGCATATAAAAGTGAAGAAATGAGCTATTATCTGGTACAAGAGCATTGAGAACTGCAGATCTGGATTTGGGGGATTTCATGTTTCTTTCCCTGCGGAAGATGCTTTCTGTCTGAAATAGCCAGATACAAAGCTCCTTTCTCTATCATGTTTTGCTTCTGTGATAAGCCTAAAGTTTGCTGTATTTAATAAATAATATTGGTGTATATATGTATAGTAACACTGTACTCTAAGAACAATGAAACATCCTCACTGTAGTCAAGCATTCCTAATTGTTGAAAAAGGATATAACTTTCAGGACTCGGTGTCCTCAGATTTGAATTCACTGCCTTGTCTTGTAAAATTCATGTCTATAGCTCTGCACTTCATTTTGTCTTCTTCCTTAGTAAAAGCAATGATCCATTTAAAAAAATCCCGCACAGGGAAGTGTTCAGATTTCTTTTTAAGCTGCTCCGTGTTTCATTTTAGTTATATGGAAAATATTGAGACACAAAACAAAAACAAGACATTTTTACTCTTTGCACATTTTAGAAAAGCCATTTTGAACTCCTATTCTTTATTGCCAGAGATTGCAGAGGTAAATTTTCTTTCCATGCTTGTCATTTGAAATAGCTCACCCTCCTCAAATATCTGCCAATTCAAATTCATGTTGGGGAGAAAATTTTAAAAGCAGGTAACCTAAATGATAATCAACTTCTCTGTTAGGACCTTACCGAAAATTCCTTTGTTGTTTTCTTTCTTTCTTTTTTTTTCCGTTTGGAATCAATGCAACTCACAGATAGATTCAGGAAGCAGTTTTGAAGTGATGCTTCAGAAAGAAAGTAGGAAGGTGCTCACTGCAGACTGGGATAAGGTGTGTATAACTTAGGTTAGGTAACATAACATATTTTATAGATGAAAGAGAACTGACAGCTTCCTCAGTAAGCCAACTGTTAATTAGTGTTCAACAAAACCACATCAAAATAAATACTTTCAGATGATTGCTCTCAGGAGGATTCTAAATGCTTCTCTTAAAAGTGCATGTAAATCTATAGACCCTGGGCGCTGCTGGGAGACCATAAAACAAAAAGGTAAAAACCAAAAACACGAAAATAAAAATAAAAAATACATCTTTGTCAAACTTCAAGCTCCATTTGAATTCATCGTTAGGTCTTTTTAAACTAAACATTGAATGAGTCTCAGTGTTTGACCATGTGATTTCTTGTCTGAGTTTTCATAGCTGTTAAAATCATAAAGAATATTTCCTCATTAAATTACTTTATTAATACAATTTGAGATGGCCAGTCAATGAAAATCTCTTAGGTAAAGAAATCAAAGTATTGAAGGATTACACAGCAGACAGATTTCTTTCTAATCAAGATTTCTCACGCCACCGTAGGCCAGTTTTTATTGCACTGTTGTTGTTGCTAAGGCTGGGGCTCAGATGGACTACATTTATGAAGAGCTTTTGTCACCACTGTCAGTAGCATAGCAGGAAGTTAGAAGCCCTGGGGCAGCTTGCCCTGGAGGACTCTAGAAGAGAATCTCCTACTGGGATTTATAGGAGATCCTAAGGGATCTAATATCCTGTAGAACAGAGTCGCCTCTCCATGGGCTTTCTGAGCAAAGAATGGAGCAAGAAGTCTTTTTTGAGCTATGTTGTTTTCTGCTCTGGAAGTTCTGGACTACCACAGGTCCAGCTGACCACTCCACATCCTGGTGTACACAGGCCTCTCTCTAAACCACCACACAGGCCACACAATCACCCTTTCCTTCCCACTTCTACTGCTCCCAAATGGCAAGGCTGAAGGGGTTTCCATTGCAGTCACCTATCTGGGCCTTTCTCTCCCAGATCCCTGAGAAGAGGAAGCTCCCTGCACTCTCCAAGCTGACCCACACTTGCAGTTTTGGAATCACCCACCTGGTAATTACTGTATCATCTTGCAGCTTGAACCCCATCCTTCTAAACTCTGTTCTGTGGTGTTGGGATCAGGACTCTGCAAACCACATCCAGAGGTCAGAATTTAACCAGAGAAGCAGAACCAGTAAGAGATACACATATGTGTATGTGTGTGCGTGTGTGTGAATGGATAATTTAACATTTGTTTATAGTAAGGAATTGGCTTAGGTCACTGAAGAGAATGACTAAAAAAGTCCAAAAGTGCAGAGTCTGTGCTCTTTTGCACTCTGTAGGTCAGGCACTGAGGGAGACCACAGTCAGGTTGGAGCCCATAGATACGAGCCAGATGTCCACAGGGATAATTTCTTCCCTGTCTCTGTCTCTACCCCACCAAAAGAAACCTCAGCCCAACTTTAAGTCCAACTAAGATTGTCTAGTATCATCTCCTTTACTTAAAATCAACTTATTAGGGACTCTAATTACATTTACAAAATCTCTTTACAGTGACAGCTAAATTAATGTTTGACTAAATAGTTAGAGACTATAGCCTGGCCAAGTTTACACATCAAAAATGCCACCACACTTTACCCCTTATCAACTTGACATCTATGCAAATCTTAAGCCATAAGTAATCTCCAAAGAAAGACAATAAATAAAATCAAATTACTGTCTTACATGATAAAAATGTTTTATACACACCAGAAACATGCTAACCATTTTCCCAGAATATGACACAAAGTTATTTGATGAAGGCATTCTCACTCTCCTCGTAATCTCTGATAACTTTCTAACTTAAATAGTTAGATATGACATTGACTATTATAATATAAACATGCCAATATTAGATGATAAAGTAATAAAAGAGGAATGAAAAACATTATATGTATTACATATATGTATATGCACAAAAACATATTCATAATTGTATTTCTACATTTAAGCTGGTATGACAAAATATCACAGACTGGGTGGATTAAACAACAGAAATGTATTTTTCACAGTTCTGGAAACTGTAAGTCCAAGATTAGAGTGGCAGCCTGGTCAAGTTTTGGGGAGGGCCTTGTTCCAGGCTATAAACAACCAACTTATCATTGTATTTTCACATGGCAGAAAGACAGCATTCTAGTCTCTTCTATAATGTCAATAATCCCATTCATGAGCACTCTACCTTCATGATCTAATTATCTCCCAAAAGCCCCACCTTATAATATTATCACACTTTTAATAGAGTTTCAACATATGAATTTTACAAAACCATTACAGTGCAGCTGATATGGCACCATTCACCTGGGGTAATCAGCCAGTCACCCTGTGGCAGATTGATTACATTGGACAACTTCCATCATAGAAAGGGCATCACTTTTTAAATAAATCAACATTGCCCACAACCATATTGGCCTTGGTCAGTGCACGTCCACATTTCTGCTACCATGGCCACCTTGCTCTTTGTGTAATGATGAAATCTCATTTTCTCTATTAGATTTAGAGATCTCATGTCTAAGGAAGGTATCCTGCTGTATCTCATAACCCACCACAGAGAGTTACAAGGCTGCATCACGAATTTATTTCTCATAGTCCTGGGGGAACTTGTGCCTTTTGGGCCTTCTCGGGATGTGTGAACAGCTCTTACATGACATATCCATTCTAACATTCCAAACCCTAGGTCTTTGAACTCTTTTCTTTACAGTATACTTAGGCAGTTCTGACATTTTTTTACTTTATTTAGTGCGGATTATTACTGGACTTTATAGCTTAGTGGGCCCAAATCAATAAATTCATCCTGATCAAATTTTATGTCTTTTCTCCCACATCCTAAATGTCTATTTCTAAAAATATTACCCACATACTTCTGTTTATATAACTAGAAAACTTCGTGTAGTTCTTTGATGTTTACTCCTCATGGGAAATTCTTTGTACCTCATCTTTTGATTTCTATTGGACCCTGAGTCTAGTTGTAAGTCTGAAAGCACAAGAAGGTCATGGAAGTAGTTTCTGAGTAATACCAGCAGTACCGTGCAAGGGAGGAAGGCATTATGGATCCTTTAGGCAAATGAGGGCTGAGCTCCTCAAACAGGGCTACCTCTGCTGCCAAAGGACATCTAAAGAAATTAGAAGTTGACAGTATCCAGCTCCATCAAGAGCTTTCAGTGTATTCCCATTGTAATTTCAGTATCCCGTTACTTCCTAATTGATGCCCTCACTTTAGCAGAAGAGACTCTGTATTTGCAGGGCTTGGATTCTGAAAACCAAATCCATTTGGTCCCCAGCCAGACTTGACTCCTTCCTAGGCTGCATGCATTCCTGTTTCTGGGCTCTGTCATGAGCAAAACAATGAGGTCAATAATTGAGCAAAAAAAGCATCAAAAAATCTTGCTCCTAAGCCATGTTCCGACATCACTGTTCAAGTCTTAAGACAGCATTCCTTTGTTTTGAGCCTAAGCCTCTACCCCAGCTCCTTGACATCTAAATGCCTCTACTTGTAATCCTGTCTGAGAGAACACTCTGTTCAAGGTGCTGCCTTGCTCACATCTCTCTTCTCAAACACTAGTTTTCTCTGAGTCTCATTCCCATAGCTTGGCTACTGCTTTCTACTTTCCCATGTCCTAGGTCTAGCCACCAGCCTGCTGATCTCCAGATTTCTTTGATTAAGTGTTTCACACAATTGTCAGGCATCCCTTGATAAACCTGCAAAAATGGACTGCATTAATTAGAACTCTTCTGGATGCAAGAAATAGAAATTCAACCCAGTTGCCTTATGAAAAAAGGGAGTGTTAACCAGCAGAATCAAACCATGAGAAGGGCAGGGTGTTTCTAGCTCCAGAAAAATGAGAGCCAGATTCATAAATGTGTTCATGACTCTCCTTGACCCCAGCTATTTCTTTGTGTCTATCAACTACATAATCTCAAACCAGTTTTCTCACCTTAGGCGGAGGAGGGGGGGTGTGTACTGGAAAGTCAGACTTAGAGTCTTTATAGTAACCAAAGGGGAAAGGGGGGTTTTCTTTTTATCTTTCAGTTTGAAAAATCCCAGTGAAGCATGTGATTGACCTTGCTTCAGTTGTATGTTTATCCCCTGGGCATTGCTATAGTTGTGGTTTGAGTTTCTTAGTTTCAGTGGATCATGTGTTCATTGTTATGTCAAAGAAAGAGGTGGAATTTTTAGAAGAAAAAGAAATAATATTGTAGATGTTACAACCAGAGAAGTGGCTTTCATTGAGAGTCACTCGATTCATGTCCTAGTACTCACCTGTTTTTCTGAATGACTATATAGTCCACATACCATGTGCTCTTAGCCTGACTCTCTGGAATTACAATTCAATTGAACAAACATAGATTCAAACCAATCATTTCATATTATTGAGGAGGGATCTTGGGAATCTGAAAATAAATAATTTATGCACTCTACCCTTAAATAGTTTACTATCCACCATGTGACCCACTTCTATTTGTTGTAATATTACATGACTCCTTTGAATTTGTATCTAGTAACAAAGGTTTAAATTTTCTTCATGTAGCTGAACTTGAGATTTGACTTACATTTTGACAGGAATTTGATCTAGTGCTGCCCTGCCTTTTAAAAGTCAATGTAAGCATCTTGTTTGGGAATAGAAAATGGGCCTTATGTTGTGGGTCAGTTCCAATCAATTGATAGCAGCTGCTTGGAGAACTCAGTTAAGGATTCTGAGGCTGTGTCTGTGCTTAGTGAGAGAGGGCCACAAGTGACTAGCAAAAATACTACTAATCTGCATTTCTGACCTAATATATACTGCTTGGCAATGCTGTTAATTGCTGTGTTATTGTCAGGCAGGTATTGTAATACCTAATTGTCAGTAAGTATTTAGCAAAGACAAAAGATCAGGTTTTCAGTGGTCATTATCAACAAATATTGATGTAAGTGGATATTTATATTGTGTATATGTATGTGTGTCTATATAGAAAGAGGATAATATACATAGTTAATTTAAATAGATACAACAGTAAAGGAAATTTTTCCTCCCTTCTTTTATTTTTTTTGAGACAGAGCCTCAAGCTATCACCCTGGATAGAGTGCTGTGGCATCACAGCTCATAGCAACCTCCAATTCCTGGGCTCAAGCGAGTCTCCTGCCTCCGCCTCCCAAGTAGCTGGGACCACAGGCACCCGCCACAACGCCCGGCCATTTTTTGGTTGCAGCCATCATTGTTGTTAGGCGGTTCCGGGCTGGATTAGAACCCGCCAGCTCAGGTGTACGTGGCTAGCACCTTAGCCCACTGAGCAACAGGGGCCGAGCCCCTCCCTTCTTTTTTAATATAGAAAAAAGGTAATAGGTTTAAAAGCATCATTCATCATCTGAAATTAAGGAGCACTTTGAATACTCAATATATTGAAAACAGATAAATAAACAATTAGAAAAGAAATAGCCATCTAGTAGTTAATGGAAAAGTTGAGTCAAGTTTAGGGAAGACTTCTGACTCTTGATCAAAGGATACTGGCAATGTCTCTACATAGAAATGGTTTTTAGTGTTGTCCAAGGGACAAGAAATTTGTGTTTTATTAGTGAGGGGAAAACAGTACTTAACCCCTTGAAGCATAATATCAGTTTCTTTCACCCACACTCTACATACATGTGACTGACCACGGCCCTATTTGTTCTAGGGTGCAGAACAATTCACCAGGCAAGCGATGGAGATGCAGAGCAATTTTTAGGCAAACACTCCAGTGCATTTAATCAGAACACCTTATTTGGAGGGCCAGAGTGCTGTGGAAGAAATTAAAAGCCCCAAACATTAGGATGTTTGCCTGGCTCTGAGGCAGCCAACTCATTATCTGGTCATCTCGCAATTTATACTGTGCTGGGGGCTATTGAATTTAGGAAAGACAGGAATGCTTAGAAAAAATGATTTTCCTGGGTTTTCATGATGGCATAAAGGGAGGACATAGAGGTAGGTGAAAAGTTGAGAAGAAACACACACACAGCTGCTGAAAAAGAGAAAAAGAGAAGGAGGGAGAAATAGTTCTGAGGCCCTGGCCAGTTGCATATTTTGAAGGTAATATTTTGTGCCACAATGAAAAGCATCTTGCCTTTACACCAGCAGTAACTTTTCATTGTGATCCAGTTGCCATGGGGATGATGTGCTGGGTGGTGGCACTTTATCATCTCTCTCTCACTTGTTCTATTATAAAGTGAGTATTGGGGATTCTAGGGCATAAATATGCATCCACAGAATGTTAATCTGTAAACCAACCTGCCAACCAAGTTCACAATAGTATTAAGTTCTCTGGCTGGCAGAACTTTCATTTCTCCCTTGAAAACAACATAGGCAGGGCAGCGATTGGACAGGTACAGACATCAGCAATTAAAGAGATTATTTCCTTTCCAGGCACTCTGGACTTTGAGCCAAAGGAAGATGAAAAGAAATATCAATTGCTCTGGCAAGAAATGAAATTCCCTAATGATCTACCATGTTTTCAGGTTACATGCAGTCTTTGGTCTGATTTTTTGAAAATATTTTCTGAAGCCAATCAGATCCTCTTTCAAACCTCTAGCAAAGAAATTATATGAAAATACCCCAAATAATAGCTTGCTAGATGTATTTAAAAACAGCAAAGTATGCCCTAGCAAAGCATAGATCAATTGCAATGATGTTCTTTAGCTGTCTTCACCCCTTTGAAAGCCACTATCAAACAGGTAGAATATTTCCCCCAAGGTTTCTGCACTCTCCATTCATAACAAAGTTGAATTCATAAAAACTAGACTTGCACAAAGGCAACTCAAAAATTAGACCAACTTGTCTGCACTAACTGACCCACCCTCGCTGTAGATTTGTCCCCTTAACCGAATTTGGTTTCAGATAGTAGCTGTCATTTCAGATCACATTATTAACTCGGGCTTAACAATGTGGGCTTAATATATATTTTCCATTGGAAGTGTTAATACTTTAACAAAATGTTTGCCCTTAGGAGCAACTTTGCAACTTTTCATTATCTACCAGTGTACTTTAGTAGACTTATTCTGTTATGATTATGCTGTGTGTCAACAGTCTCTTTCAAAGAAGGAATTAATATTGGAAATATTTTTACAAATGCATCTGGAACAGAATTATATGAAAATAATACACTAATAAATCTTTTAAAAGATGATATTTCTGCAACCTTGTGTTATCTGGAAAAAATAAAACAGGTCATAATGTACTGTTATCACTATAGACATCCATCTCACAGGAGATATTATTCAAAATATTTATTCCTCCTCCCTGTGGAAGGAAGATGCATGCCTGTCTTATTGCTATAGGCTTAGTCATTTACTTGCTTTGGCCGGCGGAATGTGCACAGAAGTAATGTGTGCTATTTTCAACAAAGTTTTATGAGCTGTTGAGGTTTCTGCCATGTTCTTTTTTTCCTTTTCCACCAAACTTGCACTGTCCCAAAGAGTGTCTGCTCTTTTATTCTGGGTCCACGAATGATGACAACTTAAAGCAGAGCTTTGACTCATTCAAGACAGGCAGCTTGTAAGTTTTGGAGTATCATGAGTTTGCTTAATATGGTTGCTGCCTTGGTGTCCACTGAGGGCTTGACATAAGTTATTTGAAACCCAGTTGTACCCATCACCTTTGCTCTGCTTATAACTTCCCCCTCCTCCTGTGTGGTTGTTTGCAAAATAGCCTTCTTATTCCTCATCTCACTGACATAAAGCTCCACACATTTCATAGCTGGACCATAAAAGCTAATGGTCAAAAAAGAGTCTTGTAAATAATTTTCTCACCTTCAGGAAGGTTTTGTTTAGATTAGCCAACTCACAGGACAGTCTAAAGGATAATACCCATGGACCATAGTTCCACAGAGCCTTTCTCTCTCTGTCTTCCTCTGTCTCTCCCCTCACCCATCTACCGAGCTGCCTAACAGCTCTAGACACTCAGTCAGCCTTCCACTTGCCACCCCTAACTTCCCTGGCACCACTGAGTAATACATTTCTTCTGTATCATGCATGTTGGTTTCATGTCCTCATTGCGCCTCCTCTGACACACATACCCAATTTTAACTTTTCCCCCATCAATAGGATCTATCTTGACTTATGGCTGAAGTATCAAGAGAGATACCTCAAGACTAAGTTAGACAAAGAAAACCCACTGGAAATCACATGAGAATCATTACAGCATCATCTAGCTTACACTGACACAATTTTATTTCCAAAATGTATTCATTCACTCAATATCCATTTATTAAATGCTTACAGCGTACCACATACAGTACTGGGTAATGGGAATTCAAACATGAAAAAGATTCAAAAATTGTCCTTGAAGTGTGCAATATGTATATTGCATTAAATACGTCAGTAAAGCAATTTCTTCAAGATAAATTCTTTATGTTATTTTTTTTCAGAAGACTTAGGAAAATCCCCTAATGGACAGAATTTAGCCTGTAATTCTGTTGGCTAATTCAGGTAATGAATTAAAGACGACAACAAATTATTTTTCATAACACCCCCCCCCCATCTGAATGTAGAGTTTATTTCTCTAACTTCTTGACTGAAATAGAATATGGGAGTCCGCAATGTTGTGCAAGTTTGGGGTCTATTCTTCAAGTGGCAGTTTTTCTTCCTTTAGCTTGGTAGCCCTTTCCACCCACCCTGCTGCGGAGATTGATGCCTGGACAGCCCCAGCTTTTCAAGCTGCCCTTGCTGAGAATCAAGGTATATGAATGAAAGAACAATCTTGGATATTCTAGACCCAGCATTTATCAGGTTGAGCAGGAATAAGCCATGCCTGCTGTGCCCTGTCCCAATTTCTGCCCCGCTGAATCTTGAGCATGCAGAATAGCGGTTGCTTTAGGAACATAAGTCTGGGGGTAGTTTGTTATACAGCAATAGATAACCAGGGGATACAGTGGCCGCCAGAACTACTTTCTGGATAAGCTCTGAAACCCTTTCCTATTGATTCCTTCTCCTACTCTTAGGGACTTCACTTATTTTTAGGATTTCCTGAGTCCATGCAGTTTCTGTCATTCCCTATAAAATATTTTGCAATGCCATTTGTTGTTTCGAATTTGTAAAATGTCTATCAGCCTAAAACATCACACTTTGCCAGAAGGCACGGCTGTCAAATATTAACTTAATCCATGTCATTTGAAAATTACCTTAAATCTGAGCTCATGGCTTAATAAAATAGGGCATCAGAAAACTGAGAGCCAATAAGGTGATTTTTAAAATGAAAAATATAATGGGGATTGTCTAAGAAATACAAGAGAAATATAAGAAATTGCTGTTTTATATTATTATATAAATTTAGGTAGTTTAATGATTGGCATTACTCTGACTCAGGAATCAGCATGCCTAGAAATCACCTACAGGGCATATTAAATTAAGTTGCTGGGTTTAGTAGGTCTGAATGGGGCCTGGTAATTTGTACGTTTAAAGGGTTTCTAGGCACTGTTCTTGCTCCAGAGACCACACTTTGAGAATCACTGTGTTGACCTTTCTTGGCACATTTGTTTCTGCTTTGTCATATGTACTCATGACAGATAGACCTAATTAACCACTTGCTCTTCTTGAGCCAGGACATCATCGGACTATATCAACTCATTTTAGTTGGAAATCTAGAGGAAAGCTATTTGCTATATAAGGTAATTCTAGAATCTATCTAGGTTACTTCTCTAACAGATTATTAATGTCTGTTTTGTTTTTGTCTCATATTTATTTCCCTCTTTCTTTTCTTAATTAATATGACATTTTAGGCCCCTCCAATTTTTTTCAGCCTATATAAATTTTATTAGTTGCTGCTCAACAGATAAAAGCATTAAATTGATGTCTTCCATCCCCTACAGCACTGCTTAAGAAATAGATCTTAAAATATTAGCATTCTATGCTTGCTGTGATGATCGATCAAGTGAAAATAATACATAATCACCAAGAGACAGACGTAAGATTTTTATCAAAGGTATTTTAAATAAGAACCAGCAAGTACTGCATATGATCACACATAAGTTGAGTTTAATGTCATTCAGGTAAAGCTGCCGTTTGGGGTCTATATTTGTATTGCCTGCAAAATATTTTCTTCATCTAATAGCTTCTTCCATTGCAGCAGTCATGCCAAAGTTTATTTAATATGGCTATAAACACTCTCTGGAAGCACAAATTTAAATTTATTGATATAGTATTCAAGACTTGGCAATAAATAATTTTATGCCCTTCTTATAGTCAAGTTGAACAACTTGACTGTTGAAATTGCCATGATACATTTTCTTCAGAATTATTCTTGTCCTCTGAAGAGCAGGTTTTTGTCTTTAAAGTATTTGAAGATTTGGAGGCATAATTTCCCTGTTCTATCTCTGAAAGCTTTGAAATATTCATAATTTCTCTCAGATAATAAATTATGGTCTCTAGTTCTGAAAGAAAGTCTCTTTGAGCAGAAGAGAAACATCTGAAAATGACTTTGTTTTAATTTTGAAAGTTGTTAGAAAGGAATTCTGTACTTTCTTGTTAGGTAATTAAAAAAAGTTCATGTGGCTCAAAGGAGTAGGGTGCCGGCTCCAGATAGTGGAGGTGGCGGGTTGAAACCTGGTCCCAGTCAAAAACTGAAAAATAAATAAATAAATAAATTTCAATCTGGAACATATCAATATTTACAATAACATTTGCCAAATTTTACAATGTTTGGGTGTTCTTTAATGATTCTTTAATGATAAGTAATGATGATCAGTAAAGTAAACCAGGGGTTTTCTTGACAAACTGCATAACCCTTTGCCGCTTAGGGTTACTTTTAAAATTTTTGCAAATAAAATACAATACTATACAAGAAATTGACAGTACTAAAGATATTTTCAAAGCTAATTCGTGCAAGGAGAGCTCATAGCAACCTCCATTTTTTGAGGACTTACTTTCTGCTAGGCATTGTTTTCCCAGTCTTTGTCTTAATTCTTAACAACACATATATATATATATATATAGTGATATTATTATCACTGTTTTACAGATGAGGAGACTTAAGATTAGAGAAATTAAATGTGATACACATGGTTTAAAAACTAGTAAGGGATGGGGCCATGATTTGAGTCTAGAACTTACTAATAGATAAAAATTGACCTTTTAACTACTAAATGATGTTTCAAAAAGTTGAGTGATGTCCTGATTCTTTTTAAAAGGAAAATAAAATTTCTTTAAAGGTATCATCACACTAAACTCTTCTGGTTCCCACGGAATAACTGTACCCCCAAACCCTCCCTCTTTAAGTCCAATGATCCGCATGCATCTGAAGTATACAGTCACTGTTTGTTAAAATTCTGTGGCAGCAGTTCTCAACCTATGGGTCACAACCCCTTTGGGGGTTGAACGACCCTTTCACATGGGTCGCCTAACACCATCTGAAAACACATCCTGCATATCAGATATTTACATTACGATTCAAAATTACTGTTATAAAGTAGGGATGAAAATAATTTTATGGTTGGGGTCACCACAACATGAGAACTATATTAAAGGGTCGTGGCATTAGGAAGGTTGAGAACCACTCTCAGCGTCATGACATTCTCTTCATATTCACATTTACTCTTGATTTGTTTCAGTTAAGTTCTTTTAATTCTATTTTGTTTACTCTCATTACAAAGGTAATGCATAAATGTTGCTACCAGTGGAAAAGTGAAAGGAGTCCATAAATATTTTGTTGATACTGAAATCTTCCTGACCGATCGTTAGGACTTTGATGGGTCCTAGCACCCCTCAAAATAGTTTAGGATTGTTATGACTTCCACATATAGGTATAAAGGTTCATATATACATACATGACACACATAAACAAATACATGTTCTACATCCTACACACTTTTCTGAAAGTTGCTTTTTTATTTAACTTATCTCTTTCCTCTCTCTAAAATCCTTTGACCCAATTTTCTAAAATTAGTATGCCATAAAAACTCAGTATCTTTCATTGCTTTTCTGAATGGCACCTCTAAGTCCTTCCTTAAAAGAAACCAGAGTAACCTTTGAAGATACTGTGTTCTCTTCAGTTTTCTAGAGTCTCTTCTCCCTCCAACCTCATATATCAGTCGTGCTGGAGCCGGGGCTAACCTTCTTCTTTTCACAATGATATTTCCAGACCATGACTACTCATGCCCTTGGACAAACTCCAGTTCCTTTAAGTTGACTGCCCTTCTGCCGTAGCCCCACCTGCCTTCCTCCACCCCTGCCATTTCCCTGTAACTCCCCAGAAAATCAGGGCTGCAGCTTGTGTTATCCTTTCAGGCAACTCCCTTGTTAATTCAGGTCATTGTTCCCTGTGCTTTCTCTTAGTACAGTCTGTAATCTAGGATCAGGGACTTTTTTCCTTTTTTTTTTTTTTATTAAATCATAGCTGTGTACATTAATGCAATCATGGGGTATAATGTGCTGGTTTCATATACAATCTAAAATATTTTCATCAAACTGGTTAACATAGCCTTCATGGCATTTTATTAGTTATTGTGTTAAGATCTTTATATTCTGCGTTTAGTAATTTTCACTTGTACCCTTCTAAGATGCACTGTAGGTGTGGTCCCACCAATTACCTTCCCTCCATGCATTCTCCCCCCTCCTCAACCCTCCTTTTCTCCTTTCCCCATATTCTTCGGCTATAATTGGGTTATAGCCTTCATATGAAAGCTATAAATTAGTTTCTTAGTAGGGCTGAGCACATTGGATACTTTTTCTTCCATTCTTGATATGCTTTGCTAAGAAGAATATGTTCCAGCTCCATCCATGTAAACACAAAAGAGGTAAAGTCTCCATCTTTCTTTAAGGCTGCATAATATTCCATGGTGTACATATACCACAGTTTATTAATCCATTCGTGGGTCGATGGACACTTGGGCTTCTTCCATGACTTAGCAATTATGAATTGGGCTGCAATAAATATTCTGGTACAGATGTCTTTGTTGTAGTGTGATTTTTGGTCTTCTGGGTATACACCCAGTAAAGGAATTATAGGGTCGAATGGAAGGTCTATTTTTAGATGTCTATGTACTCTCCAAACATCCTTCCAAAAGGAACATAGTAGTGTGCATTCTCACCAGCAGTGTATAAGTGTTCCCTTTTCTCCACATCCACATTAACATCTCTGGTTTGGGGATTTTTGTGGGCTAATCTCACTGGAGTTAGGTGATATCTCAGAGTAGTTTTGATTTGCATTTCTCTGATGATTAAGGATGATGAGCATTTTTATGTATCTGTAGGCCGTGTGCCTGTCTTCTTTGGAGAAGTTTCTCTTCAAGTCCTTTGCCCACCCTGAGATGGGATCACTTGTTCTTTTCTTGTTAATACATTGGAGTTCTCTCAACCAAACAAGTGTGATGGGATCACTTGTTCTTTCCTTGTTAATACGTTGGAGTTCTCTCTCAATCAAACCTTTGTCGGAGGCGTAACTTGCAAATATTTCTCCCATTCTGAGGGCTGTTTTCTTGCTATACTTACTATGTTCTTAGCTGTACAGAAGCTTTTTAGTTTGATCAGGTCCCAGCAGTGTATTTTTTATACTGCTTCAATTGCCTGGGGAGTCCTCCTCATAAAATATTCCCCCAAGCCAATTCCTTCAAGAGTTTCCCCTGCATTTTCTTCTAATATTTTAATAGTTTCATGTCTTAAGTTTAAGTCTTTAATCCAGTGAGAGTCTACCTTAGTTAATGGTGAGAGGTGTGGGTTTACTTTTAGTCTTCTATAGGTCACCAGCCAGTTCACCCAGCACCATTTGTTAAATAGTTTTCCCCATTGAATGTTTTTAATTGGTTTGTCAAAGATCAAGTAACGGTAAGTATCTGGGTTCATCTCTTGGTTCTCTATTCTGTTCCAAACGTCTACCTCTCTGTTTTTGTGCCAATACCATGCTGTTTTGATCACTATCGATTTATAGTAGAGTCTCAGGTCTGGTAGCGTAATTACTCCTGCTTTGTTTTTATTTCTGAGTAATGTCTTGGCTATTTGAGGTTTTTTCTGATTCCATATAAAACTAAGTATTATTTTTTTGAGATCTTTAAAATATGACAATGGAGCTTTGACAGGCATTGCATTAAACTTATATATTGCTTTCGGTAATATAGACATTTTAACAATGTTGATTCTTCCCAGCCATGAGCATGGTATATTATTCCACTTGTTAACATTTTCAGCTATTTCTTTTCTTAATGTTTCATAGTTCTCTTTACAGACATCTTTCACATCCTTTGTTAGGTAAACTCCCAAATATTTCATCTTCTTTGGCACTACTGTGAAAGGAAAAGTGTCCTTGACTATTTTTTTCGGCTTGGCTATTATTGGTATTTATAAAGGGTACAGATTTATGGGTGTTGATTTTGTAGCCTGAGACATTGCTGTATTTCTTGATCACTTCTAAAAGTTTTGTTGTAGAATCCCTGGTATTTTCCAGATATACAACCATGTCATCTGTGAAGAGTGAAAGTTTGATCTCTTCTGACCCTATGTTGATACCCTTGATCGCCCTTTCTTCCCTGATTGCAATGGCTAAAACTTCCATTACGATGTTGAAGAGCAATGGAGACAATGGGCAACCTTGCCTGGTTCCTCATCTAAGTGGAAATGGTTTCAATTTAACTCCATTCAGTACAATATTGGCTGTGGTTTTGTTGTAGATGGTCTCTATCAGATTAAGAAATGTCCCTTCTATACCAATTTTTTAAAGTGTTCTAATCATGAAGGGATGCTGGATATTGTCAAAAGCTTTTTCTGCATCAATTGAGAGAATCATATGGTCTTTATTTTTTAATTTGTTTATGTGCTGGATTACATTTATAGATTTATGTATATTGAACCAACCTTGAGACCCTGGG
>CAUYON010176504.1:202-26693 GCA_963573935.1 Arctocebus calabarensis
GGCCTGGACTGGATTCGAACCAGCCAGTTCTGGTGTATGTGGCTGGTGCCTTAGCCGCTTGAGCTACAGGCGCCAAGCCCAGAGATGTTCTTTTTCTTATTTTTTATTATTTTTATTATTATTTTTTTTTGGTGGGGGGAGGGATTTTTTTTTTTTTTTTTGTAGAGACAGTCTTTACTTTATCACCCTTGGTAGAGTGCTGCGGAGTCACAGCTCAAAGCAACCTCCAACTCCTGGGCTTAGGAGATTCTCTTGCCTCAGCCTCCCCAGTAGCTGGGACTACAGGCACCCGCCACAACGCCCGACTATTTTTGATGTAGTTTGGCTGGGGCTGGGTTTAAACCCACCACCCTCGGTATATGGGGCCAGTGCCCTACCCGCTGAGCCACAGACGCCACCCCCCAGAGATGTTCTTAATGTCATATCCCCAACTCCTGTGGGGGAGTTGGAAGAGAAGAGCCTCATGGACACAAGACCAAGTGTGCCTGGATCCTACTTCTGGGGGTAGGGATGGATCTGGACATTTGATGTGATCTCGGCCCCCTTTGGGGAGGTGGCAGAGAAGGATCAGGGCTTTGCTTTACCATTATCCATCTCCCTGCCATCTGACTCCCTATTTGCTATGTGGCCATTTGACCCCAGAGAAGCATCTACCACAGATGCCCTCTGGGAAGAGCAGGCGCCAAGGATCTGACACTGCCTGCAGTGTCCTAGTGTCCCTGTGCTCAGCAACTAGAGTGCTCAGGGGAATATCCAAGCGGGCCCTTTCAGGCACATGCTGGTCTCCTGTGAGCGTGGTGAGGAGAGAAGATTCACAGGAGCCTGTTGTCCCCAGGGGACTGATGAGAGCAGGTTTCTAAGGCTGTCCTGGACACCTGGTGACTCCATCAAGGAGCAGACAGTCATGAGAGGCCACCTGAACAGCTGGAAACATGGCCAAATGGTAGTTACTGAAGCTGACAGAGGGCTGCAGGGTTTGGGAGGAAGAAGGTAGGTTCAATTTTGGATCTGAGGCATATAGAGAATAGGAATGGCTGGAAAGGAATGGTTTGCATAAAGAAAAAGTAAGGAAGTTGAGTATTCATGTAGTGGTGCTAGTGTCATGGCCAAGGGAAAATGAGAAGAGGGAGCAGCAATGTGAGGAAAGCCTGTCTGGAGACCTGGAACTCCAGGAGCCGGAAAGAAGCCGGCAGAAGGCCACACCACACATGGCAAAGGGGAGCAAGGTTGGTAGGCCCAGATGCTACAGGGACTTCAAGGAGCATGAGGGTTTGGCCCTGGAAGGTCACAGTGACCTTTGGGGTGGCATTTTGGGTGGAGCGGTGGGATTGGAATCCCTTCCAGCAGGAGTTAAGACCCTAGTGGGTGGCAAGCAGAGCGAGGAGCTGTGGAAGTGGAGGTGACATAAAGGACAGCTGGGGAACCAAGGGAAAGCTACTTTCCAGGTTAGGGGAGAGTGGAGACACAGCAGAGACATCGGCTGGAAGTGCAAGAGGGAGGAAGGGGCCTTGGGAGCCAAGCTGGTGGGCATGGGCTTCAGGGAGGATGGCAGGGAAGTGCAGCTGTCAGAGGAACCCTTGAGGGCATGGCTTCCTGCTTAGCCTTCCCAGCCAGCAGGGACTTACGGGAGGCCATGAGAGCAACTCTCAGGCTTTCTCCACAATGCCCTGCTCACACGTACATAGTCCTGCACAAGTCTTGGACCTAGATCAGCACACATACTCCACTGATGCATTCACACCCTCCCACCCCTAGGCACCAGTCTCTAGTACCGATCTCAGGTAGCTCAGACTCGCTGCTCTCAATCTCTTGCTGGCCGATGTAGAACCAGACGCAGGCCACCCAGTGGGCCAGCAGGGCGAACACAGCCATGAGGAGGGTCAGCACCACCGCGCTGTACTGTGAGTAACGGTCCAGTCGCGGGAGCAGGCGCAGCAGGCGCAGCAGGCGCACCGTCTTCAGCAGGTGGGCCCCGAAGTACTGACACAGGGAGGGAAGAGACAGGTCAGCGGTGGGCTGGCCCCACCCGCCCCACCCCAAAGCCCACCCACCCAGCCCAGCCACACTGACCACGTTGACTTTGAAGGCATGTAGCAGGTCAAAGGGCAGTGCTGCGATGACATCCAGCAGGAACCAGGTGGTGACATAGTGAAGGCAAATGGACTTTGGGGCAAATACTACCTGTCCCGACTTTGACACGAATGTGGTACGGAAATTCAGCACAATGTCTGTGGGGAGTTGGAATTGGAGTCAGCATGGGGTGGGGGGAAAGCCTTTCCTTGTTTTTTTACTTTTTTTTTTTTTTTTTTGAGACAGAGCCTCAGCTGTTACCTTGGGTAGAGTGCTCTGGCATCACAGCTCACAGCAACCTCCAACTCCTGGGCTCAAGCGATTCTCCTGCCTCCACCTCCCAAGTAGCTGGGACTACAGGCACCCACCACAACGCCCGGCTATTTTTTGGTTGCAGCTGTCATTGTTGTTAGGCTGGCCTGGGCTGGATTCGAACCTGCCAGCTCAGGTGTATGTAGCTGGTGCCTTAGCTTGCTTGAGCAGAGGCACCAGCCTTTTTTTTTTTTTAATTTTGAGACAGAGTCTCATCATGCTGCACTTTGATAGAATGCTGTGACGTCACAGCTCATAGCAACCTCAAACTTTTGGGCTCAAGTGATTCTCGTGCCTCAGTCTCCCAAGTATCTGGGACTACAGGTGCCTGCAGTAATGCCCAGCTATTTTTTGTTGCAGTTGTCATTGTTGTTTAGCTGGCCCTGGCTGGGCTTGAACCCACCAATCTGGGTGTATGTGGCTATTGTGCTATGGGAGCCACGCCTGTTTTTTTTTTTTGACAGTTGTTCTCTGTTGGCCTGGGTAGAGTGTAATAGCATCATTTTAGCTCACAGCAACCTCAAACTTCTGGGCTCAAGCAATCCTCCTGCCTCAGCCTCCCAAGTAGCTGGGACTACAGGTGCATGCCATCACGCCCAGCTAATCGTTTTCATTTTTATTTTTATTTTATTTCATTTTATTTTAGGTGTCTCACTATGTTGCCCAGGCTGGTCTCCAACTCCTGGTCACAAGTGATCCTCCCGCTTCAACCTCCCAAGATGCTGGGATTACAGGGATAAGCCACCCACATCTGGCAGAAGCCACTCTTTACCAGACACCTACTCAATACTTGACACTGTCTGTTTACATACATCATCTTAGTTCCCATAGTAACTCTAATAGGTAGACGTTGTTATGCTTATTTTATGGAGGGAGAAACTGAGACTTGGAGAGGCTTTGACTGGCTCAGGGTCATAAAACACATTAGTGGCAGAGACATGTTTGAAACCTAAGTCTGAATCCATAGCTCACAAGTCACAAACAGGGGGAGTGTAAGAGGGACACTTGCAGGGCACCGGAAGCCATGCAGACCATCCCCATCAAAGCCCCAGGGTTCCCGGCATGTGGTGTAGAAGGGCAGAGAGCACGCACCAAGGATGAAGAGGACCTCCACGGCCAGGTCACAGACACTGGGTGGACCACGGGCTGCGCTGGGCTCCCGGGCTGTGCTCACACACACGCTGTAGGGCACGGTGACAGCCACGTAAAGTGTGGCAAGCAGGATGAAGCCGTCCCAGGTAGCCCTCAGTGCCCCACAGTGTAGCAGGATGAAGGGTGACTTCCGGATAGCGGCTACTTTGTACTCAGGCAAGTTTGGCTTCTCCCCAAACACCCCCTGCATGAGGCAGGGCAGATCCAGGTGGAAGAAAGCACATTGGCAGAGAATGAGTTTGGACAGTGTCCATGACAGGCATTCACCACCTTTCTTTCCCTGTGTTCTGAAAGCAACCTCTGACATAGCAATTGGAGTCTTCATTTTATAAATCAGAAAACTGAGGAGCAGGGAGGTCACACACAGATGCTTAAGAAGGACCCAAGATCGAACCAAAGCCCATCTGATTCCAAGGCCAAGACTTTATAGATTTGATGGATCAAGATATGACATTTTCTCCCTCACTCCCAGTCCCCAAAGCACTAGTGGAGCTTAAGTAGACATTCTCTCTATGGTGGGATTCTGCTTCTCCATCTGCTCTGTCTGCCCCTACCCTGGCCCTCACCCCAAACACACACCCTAGTGATCTATCCACCTTATTGAGCTTGTGCTTGCCCTTAGGCTGCTTCTGCAGGTGCCCAGATAAGTGGTAGAGCACAGCCCTACTCCGCCGTCGGTTGGCATTAAAGCCTTTGGCTCCTGCCCGGCCATATCGGCGCCGGCCACCACCTGCAAAAGAAGAGGGACTCCTGAAGATGATGAACACCAAACACCCCGGCACAGGGTCTTGGGTGTAGGACACCCATTGCTGGCTCATGGATTGGTCTGGCTGGCTCATTGACTACTTTGTTTAGAGTTGAAGGCTCAGTAATTCCTCATTTCCTGGGCTCGCTGGTTTACCCCACTAATGGGCAGATGTAGGTGTGGATACAGACACTGTCCAGGGCCTGCTTCTAGGAGGAGGGGGTTTGGCCCACATGAGGCAGGAGAGGTCTAGGAGAAGAAGTGAGAGCTAGTTCACAGTGCAGAGCTAGCAGGAGGCCATCAGCAGAGGTGTGGGAGCTCAGAGAAGGAGCTCAATGAGGTCTAGGTGAGGGACCCGAGGTGACACTGAAGTCTGACATGGTGGAAAGGCAGACCTGGGGGATTGGGAATGGAGAGCATACTCAGCATCTCCAAGTAGCAAAGAGGACTTGGAGGAACTTCTAATGATAGCTTTGTGACCTGCCCAGAGTCTCCCTGGCCTTTTGTGGATGGATACAAAGGACAAAGACTCCAAGAACTTAAAAGAGGGCTTTGGTCAGTTGTGCATGGGGAAAAGGAATTGGGTGGGTTTGTGGTCAGCCTCGCTAACTGGTCACAGGCACAGTGCTTTCCATTTCTTTCTTTTTTTTTTTTTTTTTAAGACAGAGCCTCAAGCTGTCATCCTGGATAGAGTGCTATGGCATCACAGCTCACAGCAACCTCCAATTCCTGGGCTCAAGCGAGTCTCTTGCCTCCGCCTCCCAAGTAGCTGGGACTACAGGAGCCCACCACAACGCCCGGTCATTTTTTGGTTGCAGCCGTCATTGTTGTTTGGCGGGTCCTGGGGCTGGATTCGAACCCGCCAGCTCAGGTGTACGTGGCTGGCGCCTTAGCCCCTTGAGCCACAGGCGCTGAGCCTGCTTTCCATTTCTTAATAAAGTTGACTTAAAAACTCCAACTTTGCTCCAACTAGCCTATTTGGAAAAAACGGTTTCCATATCTGGGCATGTAGAGATGAGTAGAAGCCCATGAGTGCAAGACAAGTAGGGGGACCCACAAGTTCAGACTGGGTGCCAAGGCCTCTCCCAGGCCTGAGCATCCAACACCCCAACCACAGCAGCTAAATCAATGGTCCTATGGGTACCCACCTGTCTCCTTCCATCTGTCAGGGCCCCCTCGGTTCTTGGTGTCACTAATGTCCTTATGAGAGACCAGAAAGAGAGCCACCTCCCCTTTCTCATTCTTTATGGGTATCACATCCAGGAGACACCAGAACGGGAGCCCTAGGCACAAAAACACACTCAGTCCACCTCCTACCCTCAGCCCTGCCTAAGGTGACAGAGGTCCTGGCTCCACTGACATTTTGGACAAGTCACAGGCAGTGTCTAGGGGCTTCTGGGAGGGGATGGCAGTCCAGTTTCACTTAGGACTGGGCTTGATAGAGTAAGGGTGTTGGGGGATATGGGTGGGTGGCAAGGGACAGCACACAGTCAGTTGTCTATGGAGACAGGATGTTTTTCTGTTGGATGTGGGAAACTCAAGAGTGGAATTAAATAGAGGCTGAGGAACATAGAAAGAAGGGGCCGGGGATGAGAGGTGGGTGAAGGAAGAGGGGATGAGATGGGGAGATGGGGAAAGTGGGAAGGGAAAGGAGGAGGGACTGCAGATGGGTTGGTAAGACTGCAAAGGTGAGGCAGGCGGGCCAGGTGGCCCCTCACCGCTCTTCCGGTACAGGATCAGCTCAGCCTTGAACTCTTTGTGCTCATCCAGGGCCTTGCGGATCTGCTGGCGGACGAGCTCACTGGTGTCTGGCCCATAGAGGAAGGAGCAGGCACAGCCTCGCTGCATGACCTCAGCCCGGGAGAAGCCCGTGAGGTCACAGAAGCCATCAGAGCAATAGACCACGGGGAAGAGCCCCGCTACCTGGGCATTGCCCAGCACGAAGTTACTGTCTGCAAGAGAGAACCTCTCAGAGAGGTGTGGAGTGAAGGGGAGGCCTTCCTCTCCCAAATGCCTACAACCAAAGAGTACATTTGACAAACCCAGGAATCCTGTGTGTATGCAAGAGCACAAGCTGTTTATGAATCAGAATCAGTCACCTATGTGCCAGTGCCCTGCAAGGCACGAGCAGCATAAGTGAGAGTACATTCAAGAATCAGCGCGAGTGAACACTGAGGTTAGTGAATGCAGCTCCATATAGACACTATGCTCTCTGGAAGGTGTCCTGAGCAGTTTGGGGTAAGGATTGGGGGTGGGGTGCCCAAAGGAAGTCAGCCACAGCCCCAACTCTACCTCTACTATGCTCATCCACCAGCCAGGTAGCAGGGTTGCCTGTCTCACTTCTCCCACTAGGAGAGAACCCTGGCCACTATACATCCTGCCCTCTGTGTCTGAGAACCAGCTGCCTGATCTGGCTCAGAAATTAGTGAACACGATCAAGAATGGGGGAGTAAGAATGGTGGCTGAACACGGGAGCCTGGAGCCAGGAATGTATTGGGGAGTGGGGGCGCTGAATCAGCAGGCTGCAGGAGCCAAGCACACTGACAAAGCAGATGGAAGAGCCTGGAGGGGGAAGAGCTCCAGGATGGGCTCCCGCCGGCTGGCTATCAGGAACCAGAGACCATGGAGGACCTAATCAGAGCTGGGAAGCCCCACTAGGGGTGAGTGTGAGGAAGGAGGAGGAGGAAAGGGGTTTCACAACTTTCCGTGTTCTCAGAGCCCCAGGAACCCATGATCCAGAGCTCAGGGTGCCTTCCCCAAACTTCCTCAATCTGGTGGGAGTCCTCAAACCCATCTTCTTTGGAGCTGAACGGGCTCTCTAAGGCTGGTGGGTTTAGGTTGTGAGATGGGCTTGGACACACATAGCTCTCCTGGGTCCTTCCTACTCTACCTCTGTTTGCAAATCTCTTGTCTAAATCCGTTTTTCGAACCCTCCCGGCTGTCCCTGAGCACTGCCACTAGGATGGGATGGGTCAGTTTGTCTAGGGCCAGGTGAGCAGCTGCTAAGAGAAAGCATCCCTAGCTTCATACCCAGGGACTTCTAGCCTTGTTCTAGCCTTCAGGATCAGTGCTGGTCCTGAAATCCTTTGGAGGGAAACGGCCGTGGCAGAGGAGACTGTGGTCAGCTTTGAGAGGAGCCAGGAGGGCGACAAGCCGCAATGTGGAGGCTCAAGGCCGGCAAGAGCCCCGGCGGGGGATTGCTCGTCCGAGAGGGAGTGGGATGAGGGTCAGACTCACGCGTGCCGTCGAAGCGCGTAGCGATGGTGTCCAGGAAGGTGTTCTGCGGCGCCAGGAGCCCCCGCATGGCCGGCATCTTAGGCGGCTGAGGCCGCCCGCCCCATCCCTCCGGGGTGCGGGGACTCAGCACCGGGGGAGGGCGCCCAGTTCGGCCGCCCCCCGCCGAGCCCCGCGCCCTCTAGAGCAGCCGTCGGGGGACAATGCCGAGTCCGGGCTCGCAGGTTCCGCAAGCCCCCGGCGCTCGAGGAGGCGTCCGCGCCGTCGGGGCGAGGAGCATGGCGTGCGGCCCCTCGCGCACTGGTCGCTCACAAATCCCAGGCTCCAGGCTCCGAGGCCGCTGCTTTTTCTGCACCTGCTGCCGCGGCAGCAGCTTGCGTTTCACCAGCAGATCTACTCCCGCCCGGGCTCCTCTAGTCACCGGGTCCCCGCAGCTTCCTCCGTCTGTCGGGAAGAAGCTGCAGCTTCCCTGCCTACCTCCCGCGCCCGCCGCCTGCACCGGGGTAACCATGGAGATGGGCACACCCAGTCAGGGCCGCCTCCTTAAAGGGACAGGCCTCCCACCGAGGGATCCCTCTCCCCCTGGGACCTCCGTAGGGGTAGGGGAGACGGCGGCCGCCCTCACCCCCGCCACAGGGGCCACCCCTCCCGCCCATTGGAGAAAGACTGGTGAGCGCCTGGTCGGCTCCAGCTGACTCAGCCTTAGCGGTGCGGCGGGGCTTCTTTCTCTGAAGCCTGGGGCGGGGGGGGCGGTTCTCAGATAGCCTCCTAGCAGCCTCTCCTCCCCCGGACGAACGGAAGGGGGGTTCGAGACGCGTGTGTGGGATATGTTGTACAAGATGCTTCCCCTAGGAAAAATACAACGGGAAAGGGGACTGGGCGATCAGCGAGGTGAAGGCCCAGCGGTAGGCGGAGGTCCGGGCCTCTACAGGGGCTCTGACTGCTCAGAGAAGTCTAAAAGGAGAGGGGTCGGAGGTCCTGAACGCAGCTTCTGGGCGTTCAAGCCTGTTTTATCCTTAGCTTGACCCTCTGGAAAACGGATCAAGCTGCTACCAGGAGATACCGCTGCGGGCAGGAGCTGTCAGGAAATCGGAGGGTGGGTAGCTCTAGGAGTAAAGTCCAGACCACCCTACTTGCGACCCCGGAGGTGGAAAGGGTATGTGATGGGATGAGTAGCTCTAGACCTTTTCTCTCGCTCCTATATTTCTCTCTTGTATTTGTCACCTTTTGCCGCTCCTATGCCATATTACAGGGTGGGGTTGCAAATACTGGGGACCCACAGAGGTCAGACGCTGGGAAAAACTTCCTAACCTTGCGGCGCGCGTCGCAGTAAGAGGGTGTAAGAGCGGAGTGGGGAGAGGGGAGCGCCTGCCGTCCCACCCGCGAGGGGGCGGGAGGAGGGGCCGGTGGGGCGGAGAGGAGCCGGGTCAGGGGCGGCCGTCATTTCCCGCGCCGAGCGGTCCCCAGGCTTAGCCTGCCAGCCCCGCTCCTCCTCCCTCCCACGATTTGCCAGCGAGCGCGGCTACCGCCCGCGCCCCAAAGGAGCCGCCGGGGCCAAAACAGCAATTTGTTCCCGAACGAGTGAAGCGGGAGGTTCAGCACGCCCACCCCTCGAGACACACCCACAGCCACTAGAATCGGAAAGGAGTGTTCCCGCTCCACATACTCTCATCAGCGACCAGGACTAAAGGCCAGGGCACCTGTATTTAAATGAGAAGGCAGGAAGCGCTCTCCTTCCCCTAGGCTTGTGAAACCAGTAATCTGACTCCCAAAAGGAGGAATGACCCTAAGGAGTCCACAGTTCACGTTCCCCACCCTACTTCCAACCTTGGATGGGTCCTGGGCTGTGAACTGATCCCCTCTCCCAGATGCCCATCTGTTCCTCTCCTGGTGACAAGTCAAGCATTCTACAACTGAAAGGGGCATTTCAGGAGTCAGTTCACTTTGTGAAGAATGTAGATCTGGCTGAATACACCTAGTGATTTGGGAACCAGGCTACCTACGTTTGAGTACTGCTCTGCCACTTGGCCCTCTGATGATGATGATTTAGCCTGTATTATTTTTTTTAAAGCAAGTTATTAAGCTATCTGTGACTCTTACTTTTTTATCTGTAAATTGGAGATGGCAATAACAACCTCACAGGCTTGTCATGAGGACTACCTGAGAGAACATGTGTAAAGGACCTGTAAGAGAGTGTCACATGTGAATCACGTTAATGCTTTTTACTGATCATCTGATTTTGAGTCTCATAGGAGCCTTGTGAAATAGCCAGGGTAGATGCTTCTTATGCTCCATATCACAAAGGAGGAAACAGAGGCAGCGCTTTCTCAGGGAGAGAGGAAGGGGTGGAGGAAGACTTGCTTAAGGTCACATGGTTGGTACCATGGCAGAGCCAGGATTCCAACTTTGACAATCTGTCAATCCCAGGTCCCAAGTTATCTTCCTTTCAGCATAGGACTAGTTGTTAGTGGCTGTCTTTCACGTTCAGGTGGTCCTACAATCACCCTTGTAAGGTAAAAATGTTTAGACTGTTTAGACCAGTGGTTCTCAACCTGTGGGTCATACCCCCTTGTAACAATGAAAATACATCATGGCATTAGAAAGGTTGAGAACCACTGGTTTAGACTGTTAGGTTTCTAGCTCACCAGCCTGGTTTTGAGCATTAAGCCAAACCAGTCACCTTGGGTTAGGGTGAGCAGTGGGTAGATGGAATGTCTGGGTTGCCCCTGAGAAGAACAACAGCTTACATTTATTGAGCATTAACTTTGTGCCAGGCACTGTGCTAAGTATTTTACTTGGATTATCTCATTAATCTTCATAACTTTATGAGCTAGTTACTATTATAACTGCCAATCCCAGAGGGAAAAACTTGAAGCAGAAAGGTTTGCTACCTTGTCTAAAATGCATTGCCTTGTCCAGCAGCTCTAGGCACTGGTTTTGGTGCCCTGGTTCCCACTTCCAGAAGACAATGCACTATTAAATATAACGGTCATTCTTTTCTTTTTGGAGACAAAAGTCTCATTCTGTCACCCTCGGTAGAGTGCCATGGCATCATAGCTCACAGCAACCTGACTCTTGAGCTTAAGTGATCCTCTTGCCTCAGCCTCCTAAGTAGCTGGGACTACAGGCACCTGCCACAACACCCAGTTAGAGATGGGGTATTGCTTTAGCTCAGGCTGGTCTCGAACCTGTGAGCTTGCCTCAGCCTCTGAGTGCTGGGATTACAGGCTACAGGCTGAGCTACCTACCGTGCCAGCCCCATACTCACTCTTTTTATCCCAGAGTGAAGCAGCAGTCTGTCTAGATCTTTAGCCTCTTCTCCCATTGCCCCTCAAAGAACTTGTGTGAATGCTTTATGGATGTATGGGTGTGGTGCAGCCCTAGACCCTCTCCCTTAGTCTAGCCCTTATTTAGATGAGTTTGTTCAGATGTAGGATCTCTGCCCACTCTCCTTTCTCTTCACCTTTACCTGGTCCCCCAAAACTTCCTTCCAGACTTGACTTTCATTTGTTTCTATAGGTTCCCTCAACTCTTGGTGGTTAACTCCCTACCTTTTCTTCTACCTCCCTCCCCAATACACCACACATACACACAAGAGGGACCCACATTTAGGAGACACTAAGATGGGTTGGGAAGGAGTTGAAAACTGAGCAGGACACTGGGAGGTTGGAGACCACTATCCTCACTGTAATCTCCATTTCCTCTCCCCATTCCCTTTTTTCTTTTTTTCCTTTTTTTTTTTTGTAGAGACAGAGTCTCACTTTATTGCCCTTTGTGGAGTGCCGTGGAGTCACACAGCTCACAGCAACCTCCAACTCCTGGGTTTAGGTGATTCTCTTGCTTCAGTCTCCTGGTAGCTGGGACTACAGGCGCCCACCACAACGCCTGGCTATTTTTCTGTTTTTGCAGTTCAGCTGAGGTCAAGTTTGAACCCGCCACCTTCGGTATATGGGGCCAGTGCCCTACTCCCTGAGCCACAGGCACTGCCCTCTTTTTTTTTTTTTTTTTTTTTAATGAGACATAGTCTCATTCTGTTGCCCTGGGTAGAATGCTGTGGCATCATCATAGCTCCCAGAAACCTCAAACTCTTGGACTCAAGAGATCTTCCTACCTCAGCCCGCCAGGTAGCTGGGATTAAAGGCACCTGCCACAACACCTGGCTAGTTTTTCTGTTTTTAATAGAGATGGGGTCTCACTCTAGCTCAGGCTGGTCTCAAACTCCTGAGCTCATCCAATTCACCCACATCGGCCTCCCAGAGTACTAGGATTACAGGTGTGAGCCACTGCACCTTAACTTTTTTTAAAAAGATAGTCCCACTCTGTTGTCCAGGTCAGAGTGCTGTAGCCTCAGCATAGCTCAGAGCAAACTTCTGGGTCCAAGCGATCCTCCTGCCTCAGCCTTGAGTAGCTGAGACTACAGGTGACCACCACAATGCCCAGCTAATTTTTCTATTTTTGGTAGAGATGGGGTCTTGAGCTTGCTCAGGCTCATCTCAAATTATAAGCTTAAGTGATCTCTTGTCTAGGGCTCCCAGAATGCTCAGATTACAGACATAAGCCACTGTGCCCATCCCCTCCCCCAGCTCTTGACTCATTCACCAAGGTGGGGAGTCAAAGGGAGGAGAAGGTTGAGGAGGAGCCCTGTTAGAGATGCTCAAAGCCTTTGTCAACAAGCAGCAGCTTAGGAGACTGCATTTTGGAGCTGCTGTGGGAGGCCTGTGGGAGTATTATCTACAAAAAGGAACAAGGAGACAGAGTAGGGAAGAGCAAAGCAAGGAAAAAACTGTTCAAGACACAAAAGATGGAAAAAGCCCCCCCACCCCCTAACCACAAAGCGCAGGCGGAGTCAGACACTGTGTGCAGGGGTGGGAACAGGTGGCTGTCGAGGAACAAAGCCTGGACTCCCCTCCCCCCTTACCTTCCTTTCTGGAGATCCCCAGGCCCGCTCCAAGCCCAGCTCTTAGCCAGTGTGGCCAGGCTCTGCTTCTAAGGTTGTGTTCTCTGGTGGGAAAATCTTGGGTTTTCAAGTCAAACTAGTCTGGGTTTCAATTCTAGCTCTGCTGCTGACCAGCTGGGTGACCTGGGTGAGGAAAGCCTGCTTTACCTTGCAGAGCATCGATTCCTTCATTTGTGAAATGAAACTTGGCCAACTGTTATTAAAAGACCACTGACCAGGAACCAGGGAAAAGACCTCAGGATGAATGAAGGCTTCCTAAAGGTCTCTAACCCCAACAAAACAAAATAAACGTTTTAGAATTGAGACTTCCAGCACTTGGCCATTCCTTGGCTGTCTCATTCTTGCTTATTCCTTTTCTTTTAGTGGAGGAATCTAGCTAGAGTGTGAGCAGACCACAATAAACCCTGTTCAAAGAAGGGAATACTAGAAGGTACATGGCTTAAAGTATACTGAGTAGGGCGCCGGCCCCATATACCACAGGTGGCAGGTTCAAACCTGACCCTGGCCAAACGGCAACAAAAAAATAGCCAGGCATTCTGGTAGGCGCCTGTAGTCCCAGCTACTTGGGAGGCTGAGGCAAGAGAATCGCCTAAGCCCAAGAGTTGGAGGTTGCTGTGAGCTGTGACGTAACAGCACTCTACTAAGGGCGATAAAGTGAGACTCTGTCTCTACAAAAAAAAAAAAAAAAATTGTCATATATATATATATATATATATATATATATTGCTTCACTAATCAGTAAAAGAACCAGCGGCCTGAACTTAGCATTTGAGGAGGTTGATAGCAGTTCATTACTGGGCCATGTTAAAGGGACGCTTTGTCCTGTCCTTTGGTAAACAGCCCATGAAATGGGAACAGCATGGTCACTTTGAGGGGTGGTCAGGCAGTGACCTGTAGTAAGCAGCTACTGCACACAACCACCTGGATTTGGTGGCACAGGGAGATAACACAGTTGACTATAGCACCTGCAGTGAGAGTAGGCCCCGCCAGAAGGGCAGTCAACTATCCTGGAGCTGGCAAAGGAGTGCCTGACCGCCAAGAAATCTTGTGATCTCTTTTGTGTTTAGAATCAAGTTATAGAGAAGGCCTAACTACATTAAGTGAAAGAGACTTAAGGAAACCTGACTTTTCCCTGATGAATTAGAGAGGGTGATACTTGTTCTTGCTGTTTTGGCAGCAGTGAAGGGGCAGCAGAACAGTTGTGCTGGTGGGCACAAAACACCTTACCCCAAAACACCTTCAGGTAGAGTTTCCTCCTTGGTATGGAGTATCAGGGCAGGTAATAAAACTCCCTCATCACCTGTATGGAAATAATGTTCCTTGGCTTTCCTCCAGGAAACCCCAGCCCTGGCATCACTCCTACAGGCTATTACAGTGGTGACCGTGCTCACCGAACTCAGCTCCATCAGCATCCACTTGCCCCACTCACCCAGCTCTGGAACTAGCGTGAGGAGACATTTTCTGACAGATATGGCAGACAGATAGAGGGTCTAAGGCTCACATGCTGGAAGGACACATACTCAAGGAGAAAAGTTACAGAAGGAATATGATAACTATTCTTTTGGCCAGGTGTGGTGGCTCATGAATATAATCCCAGTACTTAGGGAAGCTGAGGCAGGAAGATCCCTTGAGGCCAGGAGTTGGAGACCAGCCTGGGCAACACAGTAAGACCTCTTCTCTGAAATGAAAGATGAAAAAAATTAGCTGGGTGTGGTGGCACATGCCTGGAGTCTCAGCTACTTGGGAGGCTGAAGCAGGAGGATCCCTTGAGTCCAATAACAGGAGGTTGCTGAGCTATGGTGTTCCACTGTACTCCAGCCTGAGCAACAGTGATGAGACCCTGCCTCCAAAAAAAATTTTTTTTTAATAAGGTCTGTATGGCTGGAGGTAGAGGAAGTCTTCTTTCATATATTTTTTAACAGGGCAGGGAGACACAGAAGTAAAGGATTATGGTGAATGAACATTCAACTTGTCATAGGTTAGCTTAGATACCTATTCTGTATGTAGACAGAGTTTTGCTCTGCCACCCTGGTTCTAGTGGTGTTGTGATAGTTCAATAGCAACTCAAACTCCTGGCTCAAGTAATCCTCCTGTCTCAGCTGCCTTGAGTAACTGGGGCTCCCTCCAGGTGTGCCATCATGTTCGGCTAAGCTGTAGCACCTGTCTAGACACCTCTTTAAAGTAGTTGCCCTTGTCTCCACTGTACAATTGCTTCTTCACCTTTTGGTTAAGATCAAGTGTAGTGTCTCCACTTTACAGTTCAGGAAGAGCTTCAAATATATTATCTTATTTACCCAGTCAGTCGCACATCTACCCAGGTGTCATGTTGGTGTATAGTGGTGAGATCATAGCTCACTGCAGCCTCAAACTCCTAGGTTCAAGTGATCCTTCTACCTCAGTCTCCTAAGTAGGTGAGACTAAGGTGTGCACTACCATGCTTGGCCCTACCCCCTACCCTACAGACTCTGTCTATACTACCACATTGCCTGGCCAACAGGCAAGGCTTTCAAGGGTTTAAGGCAGAGCTCTACTTCCTTCACCTGCAAAGTGGTTGAAGAAAGAGCTGGAATAATTTATATTTTCCTCAGAACTCAAGAAAGTACCTAGGACAGAGGAAGTGCCTTGGTGTTTAAAGGAAAGAATGTGCCCAAGTAACTATAACCAGAAGCTTGAGAGATTTTATAATTTTGTTTTGGCTACCAGCATTATGGGCCAGTATTCTGAACTCACTGGTTAAAATAATTCCTCATATCAGTTGGTGGCTTCTCAACATGTGTTGTTTTAGACACCTGTTTCTTCCAAGAAGTGTTCTACCATAGGGATACAATCATCACTAGATGGGACAAGAAGGTGATGACAAATAGGGCAAGACAAGACTTTATTTTGGGTGAGGCATGATGGCTCATGCCTATAATCCTAGTACTCTGGGAGGCCTAGGTGGGTGGATCACTTGAGACCAGCCTGAGCAACAGCAAGACCCTGTTCTCCCCTAACAAAAAAAGAAAAAGAAAAATTAGCCGGGCATGACGGTATACCTGGAGGGAGCCTCAGTTATCAGGAGGTTGAGGCAGGAGAATCACTTTAGTCTAGGAGTTTGAGGTTGCTGTGAACTATGATATCACTGCATCTAGAGCCAGGGTGGCAGAGCAAAACTCTGTCCACATCCATACTCAAAAACTACCTTCGTTTTGGATTCTGAAACAGGCCACCATCTCTAAACATTACTTGCACAACTGCCTGATCACCTGCTGGTGCAATTCTAGCTTAGGACCCAGTCCTTCCGACATGACAGCGCATCCTCTACCTTACTCAAGGACATACTGGTGCCTTCATGCAACACTATTATTATTATTATTTTTTTTGAGACAGAGTCTCACTATGTTGCCCTTGGTAGAGTGCCATGGCGTCAAAGCTCACAGCAACCTCAAATTCTTGGGCTTAAGCGATTCTCTTGCCTCAGCCTCCCAAGTAGCTGGGACTACAGGTGCCCGCCACAACTCCTGGCTATTTTTTGGTTGCAGTTGTCACTGTTGTTTAGCAAGCCTGGGCCAGGCGCAAACCTGCCAGCTTCCCATGTATATGGCCAGCGCCCTACTCACTGGGTGCCCAGCCAACACCGTTATGTCTCGGTTGCCCCAACTAGTTTATCACCACTTGATATCAGGATCTGTGCTTTAGTTCTTTCTCTCTCCTAGCTCAGTTATTGTACAAAGCACTCCCAAACACTGGTACATTGTGCAACTTTATCAATAATGAAGAATTCTTTATCAATAACTGAATGAGCCAGGAATTCACTCCTAGGAATTTATCCTACAAAGATATCTCACAAGTGAGGAATGATATATGCATTATAGGATGCTTCTTGTAGCAATATTTATAATAGAAAAAAACCCTGAAAACTATCGTTAGGGACTGTTTAAACTAATTGTGACAGATTTATTCAATGGAATATTATGTGGCCACAGAAAAAACAAGTTATATTTATATGTGTCACCCTTGGTAGCGTGCCATGGCCTCACAGCTCACAGCAACCTCAAACTCTTGGGCTTCAGCGATTATCTTGCCTCAGTCTCCCAAGTAGCTGGGGCTACAGGTGCCCGTCACAATGCGTGGATATTTTTTGGTTGCAGTTGTCATTGGTGTTTAGCAGGCCAGGGCTGGGCTAGAACACGCCATCTTTGGTGTATGTGGCTGGTGCCCTACTCACTGAGCTATGGGTACTAAGCCGAGATTTTTTTTTTCTCTTCTCATATAATGGTTTTTCTTAAAACAAAAATTAAGACAAATAAAGAAAAGCAAGCTTTATAAGAGTCTGCATAGTATGATTCCAATTTATGTAAAAGAAAGAAAAAACTATTTTTGTTGTTGTTGTTCAGACAGGGATCACATACTTACATTCTTTCACTTTTTTTTCACTCAGTAGAGTGTTGTAGCATCATAGCTCACAGCAACCTCCAACTCTTGGGCTTAAGCAATTCTCTCACCTTGGCCTCCCAAGTAGCTGTGACTACAGGTGCCCACCACAACAGCTATTTTTGTTACAGTTGTCATTGTTGCTTGCCTATGGGTGCCGAGCCAAAAACATATACTTTTATTTTGGGGTTTAGAACATTTCTGGTAAGATATTTAAGAAACTTACCTGTGATTTTTCTTGGAGAGTAGGAATTTTTAAATTTTCACTATGTATCCTTTTTTAAGATTAGTTTGTTTAGGAAATATCTGAGGTTCATAACGAAGCCATGCTAACTTAAATTTTGCCTCTCAAAATTTAAATACCGAGAGCAAAACGACTTAAAGTCCCAGACCTCTCTCTGGGAGAGCAAGACATTTGCCTACAAGGGGAAGTGAAGAAAGGAAGGAAAAATGATGGCTAGGTAGGGCCCCTTTGAGCACTAGTAGTAGCTGCCCAGGGTACGGAAACTTTTGGGAACTCCAGAGATATTACGGGGAGCAAGAAATAGAGTTATAGGGGTGTCCATCTTTTCTTTTTTCTGCCACATATTGAAAGAATAAGGGTTGTCGGCTCGGCGCCTGTGGCTCAAAGGGCTAAGGCACCAGCCACGTACACCTGAGCTGGCGGGTTCAAATCCAGCCCGGGCCACCAAACAACGATAGCTGCAACCAAAAAATGGCCAGGCATTGTGCCGGGCGCCTGTGGTCCCAGCCACTTGGGAGGCGGAGGCAGGAGACTCGCTTGAGCCCAGGAATTGGAGGTTGCTGTGAGCTGTGATGCCACAGCACTCTATCCAGGGTGACAGCTTGAGGCTCTGTCTCAAAAAAAAAGAAAAGAATAAGGGTTGTCTTGGGCCATCCAGTAAATAACATAAACACTAATAAAACAGATGAACAAAAGATACGATGCCACAGGTAAGTAAAACAGTCCTCAAACAATCTGCATGCAGCCCCCGGGCTGCAGGATGGACACCCCTGGATTATGCAATTCAAACTTAAGATAATCCTAACTTCTCTTTGGCCAAACACAGAAAATCATGCCTGTAATCCTAGCACTCTGGGATGCTAAGGCAGGAGGATACCAGGAGTTCAGGAGTTCAAGACCAGCCTAAGCAAATGCGAGACTCCTGCCTACACTAAAAATAGAAAAAAAATTAGCTGGGCATTGTGGCAGGCACCTGTAGTCCCAGCTACTTGGGAGGCTCAAGCAGGATTGCTGAACTCATGAGTCTGAGGTTGCTATGAGCTAGGCTGATGCCAGTGGTGCACACCTATAGTCCAAGCTACTCAAGAGGCCAAAGTAGGAGGATTACTTGAACCCAGGAATTTGAAGTATGATCACACCTTGCATAGCTACTCCACTCCAGCCCAGGCAAAATAGCGAACCTATCTCTAAAAACAAACAACAAACAAAAAAAATTAAAAAAGGAAAGAGGTCTACAAGGACAAGGCCAAATAATTAATAGTTATTACCTCTGAGGTGGAATGGGAACATGGAAAATTTTTTATTTTTCCTTTTTCCTGTGGTTTTTGGCTGGGGCTGGGTTTGAACCCACCACCTCTGGCATATGGGGCCAGCACCTTATTCCTTTGAGCCACAGGTGCTGCCCTTTAAGTATTTTTCTATAAGGAGATTTGAATTTTAACCTCAAAGTGGTTTTGACAATATGTGTTTTCCCATTTGTCTGGGTGGTTAAATATAGTCTTGCCTGAATAAAGGGACAGAACTCATAATTCTTCAAGGTTGCTTCAATCTCTGGATTTCTGATAAAGTATAGGTAAGCAATTAATCAGAAAAGCGGGGATTTTCCCTGATACCCAACAACCTGATGGTATTGAACCAATTCCTAAAAAAGAGGTGATCAGCCCCTTGGAAAATGGCTTCCACAGACTCCTTTATTTTTATTTATTTATTTGTTTATTTTTTTGTAGAGACAGAGTCTCACTTTATCGCCCCAGGTAGAGTGCCGTGGCGTCACACTGCTCACAGCAACCTCCAGCTCTTGGGCTTAAGCGATTCTCTTGTCTCAGCCTCCCTAGTAGCTGGGACTACAGGCGCCTGCCACAGCGCCTGGCTATTTTTTTTTGTTTGTTTGTTTTGCAGTTCGGCCAAGGCTGGGCTTGAACCCGCCACCTTCGGTATATGGGGCCGGTGCCCTACTCGCTGAGCCATAGGAGCCGCCCCACAGACTCCTTTATTATTGTTTTCTTTACTGAAAGACACACACACATACTCTCTCTCTCAGTCTGTTCAACCAACCTGAACCTTGGCAGCTCAGCTTCAGCCAAAGAGCCAGGGGAAGCCCTGAGGCAGGTACGTTCTGCACTGCTGCCACTAACAGTTTGGGCTTCTGACTTGGGAGAATGCATGCTGGAGAAAAACCTCTGCTGTTATTAAATCATAGACAGTGGGGGTGGGTGGAGGCTAAGAGGGTCTGGCATCAATGCCACTTGCAGGAGCTCAATTATACAGTTACGTTCACTGCTCAGTCAAGGCACAAGGAGTGTGAAGCAGAGTGTCAATACAACCTTGGTTGCCTGGGAGAGCCATTGGCAGCTGTGGTTTTTCTTAACTGGTAAATACTCCTTTTGAAAGTCACTATTCCCTATCCTACAGATCCTTTCCCACTAGGAACAGCTGCATTTGCTCATCTTGGCTTTCACATTTTAATTTGGTCCTGAAGCTATAAAGTAGCAGTGGACAAATGACTTGGGAGTCGAATACCTCATTTAAGTCCAGGAACAAGCTGTCTGAGTGATTTCCACCCTGTGAGGCCTAAAGAAAAATCGAAAATGAAATGAAATCACTTGCTGCTGTAAAACAAATATGGGCACATTTATACAGTTGCTTTTATTTATTCAATTATAAAGACTGCAGCAATTTTTTTAATGGGTAACACCTTAGATTAACACTAATTATACTGCTATAAATTTGGTTCAGGATCAGAACAGGATTCAGGGAAGGGAGAGAACCAAAAAAATAAAAATAAATAAAAAAAATAGTCTCTGAACATTGAAACAGAGAAATACTTCTTTTTAAACTTTTCAACTTTAATTAAATGCACTTTTCCCTTAGATTTCCCTAGACTGTTTTGTTCTAATAGGAAACAAGGCTCTGGGCATTTTGAAGAAACTGCAGGTTAAGCCATGGTGCCAAGCAGAAGACTAAAATCCTGAACTCAGTGTCAAATCTCAGGCAGGTCTGGGACAGAGGCAGATTCTCAACTGTTTCTTAGTGTTCTCTCCTTTTCACCAATTACATTTCCCCTTCTCTGGCTAATCCAGTGCAGTATACAATTCCCTCATTGCCTCTCCTTTCAAACTACTATTTGGAGGGAACCTGGCAGGCATCTGTAGCTTATGCTTAGATTGGCAAGGCCACTGACTAGTTGTAACCCACTTCCTCCTGAGACAGCTTGGACAGCAGGGACAACTGGAAGGCCTTGTGCACTGGAAATAATGTTGTTATCCTTGGGAAACCTGGCAACAGTTGCTTCTAATTCCTGGTGGAAATGACCAATCAGAATCAATCCATATTATTGGGAAAGATGAAGGGAAAAAACAGCTTCCTCTCCAAAAATGGGAAAGAGGAAATAAGGAGACAAGAAACCAAAAATATTTAGAATGGCACAAAAAGTTATATGCATAAACTTCTTTCTGTTATTAAATCTAGCTATAAATTTCCTAAGTCCAGTTATCAAGTTAAATTGTGTAGCATAGAAGAGAGAGAGGCCCACTGGAATTTCCCTCACGAGTTCAAGGCTTCCATCTGAGAGGTCCTGGGTTTGCGCTGGGGGAGCCCTTTTCTGAATGAGGGCTTGGGTGGGCTAGGTTCCATGCTGGCTCCAGTTTCACTGGTCCCTGCAGAGTGAGTCTGGCCCCATTCACTAGTGTTTTCTGGTGCCTGGGGCGGAACACTCTGATACCTAGAACCAGATGAATACCACGAGCTGTTTCTGTAATGACCCACATTGTCATGTCGCCCTTGGTTCGTAGGATCATTGGACTTTTGGCCTTGTGGCCTGTAGCCTTGTCCTCCTCGTCTGTTCCCTGGTAATACCTAAGGAGAAAATAATACAATGTTCAAGGTGCTCTGGCATCATCAGGCCCCATTTGTTCCAGATCCATTTATAGGAGTATTTTGAAAGCATAACTGTGGTGCTATCCCATGCTTGGGAGTCAGTTATCTCTCAAGACTCACAGAATTCTGTCAGCAATCCAATATAGTCACTACATCAGAACTAACACATTTTTCCCTGCCTTTTATTCCTAGGCTCTTCTCCACTGTAGAGGAGTTTACTTTCCTTTAGCTAGGCATAAGAAGAAAACTAAGAAGGAAGAAAGAATATTCTTTGGGTTGTTATAAGTACTCAACTGGATGAATAGCACATGTCTGAACTTTGCAGCTCATAGGCCATTTGTGAAGATAATAAACATTTGGAATATAAAATAAAGATCATTGCGGTCTGCTTTGCTATATATCATGAACCACAGATTAAGCCATGCTGCTGTGACATTTAGTACATTTTTCACATTACAATCCAAAAAAGCTTATGCTTATGGCATGGGATTTTATTTTTGTCCTCCAAAATTCCAATTTTATACCAGTTCTAAAGAATTACTGACAGCATTGCCTTGGAAAGCTTTTGTGTTTCTTCTTCAAACCAAGGAAAAGAAACTATGGATTACTCTTGAACTTTCTAGTGTTCCCTCCCCACCTTCCCACCCAGGTTCACTCTCTTTCCCTGATATGTTCCACATTGTACTTCTAAGGAGTTGCTGATTTCATATGCATGCTGGTTAACTCTTTCCCTGATATATTCCGCATTGTACTTCTAAGGAGTTGCTGATTTCATATGCATGCTGGTTAACCCCGCTACATGTGATGCCTATCTACCTTCAGATGGGTGCATGACTCCCAGTGTGACTAATTACCAGGCAATAGAATCTACAACTGTAAGGATCACTGCCAATATAAGAAAGTCAGAAGTTCTTGGCACCAGGAAATTTAAACTAGCTGGTGGTTTGGAATATACATCTCAGATGCTTTCTCAGGAACTAACTGGGGCTGGAGGGACTCAAAATAGGTATGGAATAGGAATAAAGAAAGTAAGGTAATATCTTTATTCCCAGGGTATTACCTCACACTGAACTATCAACATTTAAACTTTGATATTCTGCTGGCTTTTCTTCCTAACATGCTCAGTTTGAAAGTTAGCTTACCTCCCGATGTGGCTGGTAGGGCCGGCCACTGGAGTTTGCTATGGCTGGAGGAGTCTCTCTTGGTGTAGAGTTTTTTTTGTTAGCACTTGTAAGGCTGGTAGCAGAGGCACAGGTGGAAGGGGAAGCAGCAGAAGCATCACTTGGGCTACTCAAGGACACAGATGTAACTGAGCTACATCGGGATCTGGTTGAGTAGCTGTTCTTTGGATGAGACACTGAAACAGAAATGTCAGGAGTATGTAGTCAGATGATGGAAGAGTATAATGAGTTAGATTTCTATTATATCTCAATCTTACAATGAGCAATTAAAGATAAAGAACAATCTATTCAAGGCAGTCATAAAAAAAAAAAACTCTATAAAAAAGATAACAGGAAGAAAAATCTCCCTTTTGCTGTCTTCCTCTACTCCCTCCAAATCCCCACTAATGTGTAAAGGAATTCTTAGAGAAAGGAGAACAGTTTAAAATTGAAGTTACTCATCTCCTCAGCTAATGACTTCTTGGCATTTCCTACTACCTAAAGTCCTGGCGATGGCTCTAGCAGATGACTAAGATGAGAACAATAGTATGGGCCATATGTTCAGTTTCCTATGCAAGGAACATTCCAAAGTACAGACTTTGCAAAAAAAGAAAAAGGTAAATAAATGAAATCTTAGCTAAATCCTTTTTAAAAAATGTGAATGATGCAAAGTATAAATAATCAAGATCACTTAAATATGAATAGAACTAGTGTTTATAACAAACATGTACCTTGTCAAATTTCTTTCAGCAAAAATAACCCAAATTCAAAATACCAGTCTAATTGAAAAGGTATTAATATTTTCAATTCAAATTTTGTCAAGAATTCAATGGTTTAAAACTACTCTCCAGACATTTTTCTTGGCTTTAAGCCTGGGCTAATGATGAGTTCATACTCACTGCCCTAGTTCAACATTTCACTTTTAGGACAGGTGTAGTGGCTCACACCTGTAATTCTAGCACTCTAGGAGGTTGAGGCAGGTAGATCACTTGAGCTCATGAGCAAGAGTGAGACCCGATCTCTACTAAAAAATAGAAAAACTCGTCAGGTGTTGTGGTGGGTGTATGTAAGTATGTAGTCCCAGCTACTCTGGAGGCTGAGGCAACGAGATCTCTTGGCCCAAGAGTTTGAGGTTGCTGTGAGCTATGATGATGCTATGGCACTTAACCCAGAGCAACAGAGTGAGACTTCATCTAAAAAATTAACAAACAACCCCCACCCCAACCCCACCCCAAAATTCCACTTTCATACTGAGAAAGAACATAGAAGCTAAGTTCAGGGCTTGACCAATAAATTATCATAAACACTCATCTTGTAGGCACCCCCCCCATGTACACTTAAATGCTTTTCTTTAAGGATCTATTATTTGCTAGGCATTACTTTGTCCGCTTTGGAAAGGAGTAGAATAAGGTCCCAAGAGGCAAGCTCTGACTACAGGGTCCTATGCTCTTTATACTATACAGGGAGCCCATAAAGTTCATGTGCAATTTAAACCAGTTTAATAATTTGAATTGCACATGAACTTTATGGACACCCTATATATCAAACACCTCAATTCAGCAGAAAATCATGAAAGACTAGTCTTTCACATTTAGGGAACTAGCAAATGCTTGACTACAGAGTTCAAAGCATCTGCATCCATGGACTTCATATGTATCTTACAGTTACTTTTCATAAAAGCAAGCAAACAAGAGGTACTGAAGAAGCACAGTGAAGGAGTCAATTAGCACGTCAGTCTCTAATTAATAATCCCCACCCCTAGTGCTCAGAATCCCTCACCATCTCACCTTGTCCAAAGGAATCAATGCTCTTTTTTAGGGTCTCCACATCACAAGTGAACCGGGCTACTCGCCCCAGATCCTCATCATATTTACGTTCACTAACGAAGTGCTGAAGAAAGGGCAAGAAAGGACTCTAGGTTAGATAAACATTATATGTGGGATCTATAACTTACAATGTACAGATAAGACAGAATTATTTTCTTTCTTTCTTTCTTTTTTTGAGATGGAGTCTCACTTTGTTGCCTGCAGCAGAGTGTTGGGGTGTCATAACTTACAGCAAACTCAAACTCCTGGGCTCAGGCAGATCTCTTGTCTCAGCCTCCTAGTCAGTGTTGTGGTGGGCTATTTTTAGAAATGGGGTCTCGCTCTAGTTCAGGCTGGTCTCAAACTCCTGAGCTCAGGTAATCCATCTGCCTTGGCCACCCAGAGTGCTGGGATTACAGGCATGAGCCATCACACCTGGCTAGAATTATTTTCAATTGTCTTCTCTTTACTGCTTCAAAGTTTACTAAATGACCATCATACTACCAATGCTGGGTGAAAGAACAAATTCATTCATTTTCTCAAGAACTCAAAGATAAGTCTGGAAGTTTTATGAATGCTACATGATGGTCAAAGCCCATTAAGTATCATCAAGAGAAACGACAGAGAAAGGGAAAAGGATGAAGAATTTATAGTAGAAGGCCATCTTTCCAGTTGGCTATTCTTCACATCATTCCATTTTATACAGAAATAGAGACAGCGAAAATGTTTATAAGTTACAACCATGATCCCATTTAGATAAATGGTTTGCTATTAACAGGAACTTCCTTAGGAAACCCACTTCACCTCTTTATAAAGTAGGATTTCTTAGTCCTTGAAATAGGAACAGTTTCTTTTTTATTTTCTTGAGATAGAATTTCATTATGTCGCCCTCGGTAGAGTGCCGTGATATCACAGCACATAGGCAACCTCAAACTCTTGGGTTTAAGCAATTCTCTTGCCCCAGCCTCCCAAGTAGCTGGGACTATAGGCGCCCACCACAACACCCGGCTGTTTTTTGTTGCAGTTGTCATTGTTTAGCTGGCCTGAGCTGGGTTTCAACCCGCCACTCTTGATGTATGTGGCTGGCACCATAACCACTGTGCTATGGGTGCCGAGCCAGGAACAATTTCTTGAGATGAAAAAATAATTCATGTGAGAAGTCAATTTTGCAAGTGAGAAGAGTTTATGCTGCTGGTAATTTAATACTTTTAAGTAGATTGACCTGAGAAGTAACCAACCCCTTAAGGCAAAAACTAAATACACTATAGAAATTGTGGGCCTAGGAATATCTCACAAGTAGAGTGCTTCTAGGGGTCTATTTCAATAAGAAAGATCTAAGGTAGCCTGGAATCTTTTTTGTTCTCTCCTAGACGAAAAAGAGAAGAAAAAGAAAGTTAAAGGCCTAAATATAATTTATAACAACTGAATTACTCAGGGCAGTCCTCCTAACAGGTCTGATTCTACTTGGAATGCATCTAGAAGCACTGAAAGGGAAAGAAGAGATTAAAAATTACCTTTTGGCCTTGAAGTCCTAAAGTATCAGATGATATTGCGACTTTAGAAAAGTACATAAACCTCTTGTAAGAAATAGTATTAATCTGAGATTAACTGTGAAACAAATTCTAGGGTTTGTTGAACCAAAGACATAATAGGAATGACAGAAATAAAATGATCTGGAAATAAGACATTTCAATTGCACAGCACCCGCTTCAGTACATTGAAAATGTAGAGAGAAACAGATCCTTAGTCAGCCTGCAGAAATATTTCTAGCAGCTTTTCAGCCATGTGGGAAGGGGAACAGATGAAGCCTGTGACAGCCAGCATTCTCATCTAATTCCAAAGGGGTTTCCGGCTTCTCCCAGATAGTTGAATGAGCATGACTGGCATCAAAGTAAGAAGCCTTTCTATAAAATTTAGTAATACAGTTTTAGTTAAACAGAAAATGGTAATTTGAAATTTGCATTGTTTGGCTATTTCATCTCAACAGAGTCTAAGAGAAGTGTGAGAATTGTTAATTATTCCAGTGGTTTGTATAAAACACTGGGTCAGAATGATCATGAGGTTTTTTGCAGGGTCCTAGCTGATCTTCCACCTATGTTCTCACTTTACAGAGGGTATTGTACAGCTTCTGCAGCAAGTGTCCCTCTCAACTATGACAACAAATCTTATGTGTTCAAAAACAGCAGAGGTTAGACTGGGAGCAATGGCTCATATCTGTAATCCTAGCACTCTGGGAGGCCAAGGTGGGTGGATTGCCTGAGCTCAGGAGTTCGAGACCAGCCTAAGCAAGAGCGAGACACCATCTCTAAAAAATAGCCAACTGTTGTGGCGGGCGCCTATAATCCCAGCTATCAGGGAGGCTGAGGCAAGAGAATTTCTATGAAACCAAGAGTTTCAGGTTGCTGTGAGCTATGAAGCCACAGCACACTTCCGAGGGCAACGAAGTAAGACTTTGTCTCAGAGGAAAAAAAAAAAAAGCAGGCTTGGCGCCTGTGGCTCAACGGGTTAAGGCGCCAGCCACAT
>CAUYON010176505.1:0-32873 GCA_963573935.1 Arctocebus calabarensis
AGTCCCAGCTACTAGGGAGGGACTGAGGCAAGAGAATCGCTTAAGCCCAAGAGCTGGAGGTTGCTGTGAGCAGTGTGATGCCACGGCACTCTACCCAGGGCAATAAAGTGAGACTCTGTCTCTACAAAAAAAAAAAAAAAAAGTTCTATTGAGAAGGTAAATAACACGCACAGTTGGGAAATTTCAGAGGAGAGACGGAAACTGTAAGAAAGAATCAAATGGAAATGCTAGAAATGAAAAACATAACAGATAAAGAATAACTTTGAAGGGATAATAGCAGATCAGACACAGCAAAAGAAAGCATCACCAAATAAGAAGATAGATCAATGGAAATTATCTAAGTTGAAATACAAAGAAAAAAAAAGTAGAAGAAAAGAGAACATGACATCAAGAGCAGAAGGACACCACAGATGACCCAACATATGCATAATCGGAGTTCAAAAGAAGAAAAAAGTGTTCAGATGACATCTCTGAAATGATATACTAGGTCAGAATTTTCCAGATTCAAGAAACTCCATAATACCAAGAAGGAGGAATATTCAGTAAAAACAGGTATGTCATAGTCAAACTGTTAAAAATCAAAAATAAAATTGAGAAATCAACCAGAGAAAAGAAGAGGTATTATATCGAGTGAAACAGAGAATACAGCAAATATCAGAAACTATACAGTCCAACAGACATCAGAGAGACATCCTTAAAGTTACTAAATGAAATATAATAAAAACATGTCATCATAAAATATATAACCAGTGAAAATATCTTTTAAAAATAAAAATATCTTAAAGCTTTTTCAGACCAAAAAAAAAAGCTGAAAAATTTATTGCCAGCATATCTACAATATTACACTTTGAGCAGAAAGAAAATACCAGATGGAAATGTGAATTGACGTGAGTAATGGGAAACACTGAGAATGTTTTTTTAAAGATAAGAGACAAATATAAAAACATTGTAAATATTTCTTTGGAAGATAATTAACTGTATCCTTGGCTATAAAGGGCAACACTAGCCTAGTAATTGGAAAAAGCCACATGAAAACAAACCACACAAAAAAACAATAATCTGTTACCAGTTACCATTGCCACCTAAAGGTGTCACAACTATAAACCCATGTGTTTCCATTAATATCATGATTTATGGGCTCGGCGCCTGTGGCTCAACCGGCTAAGGTGCCAGCCACATACACCTGAGCTAGCTGGCGGGTTCGAATCCAGCCTGGACCCACCAAACAACAATGACGGCTGCAACCCAAACAAAAATGGCCGGGCGTTGTGGTGGGCACCTGTAGTCCCAGCTACTTGGGAGGCAGAGGCAGGAGACTTGCTTGAACCCAGGAATTGGAGGTTGCTGTGAGCTGTAATGCCATGACACTCTACCCAGGGAGACAGCTTAAGGCACTGTCTCAAAAAAAAAAAAAAAATCATGATTTATGTTAAAAGAAATGAAAGTAATTAACTGTGAACCTCTAACTTCCAGCCAAGAAAGTGTTACAGAGATTGGAATATGCTCCCACCTAAAACAAATGGAAAAAAATAAACAGTTCTCAATAAACTGTACATTGTAGACAAAGAACAGCAGTAGCTGAGACATGAGAAAAAAACAAGGTGAGCCCTGTGACTGACCCAGCGTCCTGCCCTCAGCGTTTCCAGACAGAGCTGGAAGTGGACCAGAGTCAGGGATACCCAGGTAGGTAGAGTCCACAGCACAGACCACCAGAAAATAGCTACAGACACCTGTGGAGGGTCCCACTTCAGTACAGAGTATCAGTTCATGCATGCATTTGAGAAAACTGCTTTAGGCCTGGGAAAACACCACTCAAATGGATTAAAGGAAATAGTGATCAGAGATCACACGTGCCAGAGAATAGTGCCTGTTCTCACTGGCCAGATGCGAAAGCCTCACAATTCATGCATGGGGCCCTGAGTAGAGTACCCAGAGAAGTTTTGCCCCCATAGTAGGATATAATTAGCTTTACTCTGCTCTGGTTGTACCTAACAAATCTTAAAAGCATGGTCCGTAAAGATAAAACTGTTTCAGAGTAAGTGGCTCACAGAACAAACTCAATATTATTTATAGAAACACAAAAGTATTCAGCATCCACAAAGGTAAAATTCTCAATCAATGTATGTAATCTGAATGCCATAAAAAATTACCAGGCATAAAAAGGAGAGGAAAACATGACCTATGTTGAGAGTAAAATTCAAGACCAACTCAAAACTGATGCAAATATTAGAATTAGCAGACAAGGACATTAAAACAGTTATTTTAACTGCGTTCCATATGTTCAAAAGCTCTAGGGTTCATTCAGCAGTTCATGGCTGTCATCACCAGATTGAGGCTGTTTTCATACTTTTACTTTGCTATTCTCATATTGATTCTCACCTTCAGGCATTCCTTTATGATCCAAAATTGGTTGCTGCATTTTTAAACCCTAATGAATTACACAAATAATATATAATGCAGGAAGAAGAAAAGCAGAAAAAATGTTCTCCTAACGGGCCTTCCACCTTTATCAGAATATAAATTCTTTCCCAGAAGCCCTAGCAGGTCTCCTGTTATCTCTTATTGGCCAAAATTGGGTCACATGCCTAACCCTGTATCAGTCACCCACAAAGAAGCATGGGGCGGCCATGACCAGCTTACAAAAATCACTGTTCACATTTCGAGCCTTTGATTCTGTTGCTTGGTCAAACTTGGAATTATGTCAACAAGAGAAAAGGAAACATTGTTCTCTGACAGGGTTCTTTTTAGGGGAATTATAGGGCCTGGCCTCCATTACACCCTAACAATCATTCATGCCTCCATCCACGAAAGTCATGCAGTGAAGACTTAAACTGCAACTAATCTAAGTGTTGGCAGGATGTCCTCTGATCATCCCCAAACCCAAGGAGATAGGAAGCTCTCAAGGAGCTGTCTTCAAGCCATCTTCCCTTCATCTCCCTACTTTCCTCAGAGGTCATCATGAGAGTTTCCTATTGCCTCCAGATTCTGATGTGGTATGTGGCTTTATTCGTAGGGTACACCTGCACACTACGAAGTTGCTTAGTTGACATTAAGAGTTGGCACCTCAGTGATGAGACATTGCGCCCCTCACTTTGTACTCACCTGGCCTCTGCTGTTTTGGTGTCATCCTTTGGGGGGTATAGAATGAGGAACCAGAGAGCTGGCTGCTTCAATTTTCTTCCTTTAACAGTCTGTGTAACTAGACGTGCCTCATTGTACCTGACCAGTCAAATCAGTCAGGTCTTGGCATTGGCCTTGTCTGCTGCGTGCTTGACAGGCAATACCAATAGTACCTGTCATACCCAGTAAATGCCCAGCATCATCCCAGGGCACACACACAATGTCAGCAAGCAGGATCCAACCCTCAGAGCCCCAATGGAAGACACTAATGTGGTATAAACTAAGGGTTGGTGAGATGTAGCCCAAGGGCCAAATCTGCTCACAGTATGAATGTCTGTGAACTAAAATAGCCTTTACATTCATAAAGGGGAGAGAGAGAAGAGAGAGAGGGGCGGGGAGAGGAGGAAAAAAGAGAGGAGAGAGAGAGAGAATAGAGACTGAATGTACCCCCCAAAGTCCAAAATATTTACTCTCTGACACAGAAAATGTTTGCTGAACCCTGGTCTAAACCATCACTCACAGGAGTCTCACTGGATACTTCTTCCCTTTTTAATGTCAGCAGCTTGCCTGGAGTATCCCAGTTTATAAATGAGAAGGCTGAGCCTACACAAGCTTAAATGGCATGCCCACAAAATAATCATTTTGGTATTCATATATTTTCTGATGTAGAACAATTCTTTAAACTTAGCATTTAGCCACTTAGTAATTCTACTAAGGGAAGCATTTGAATGCTCCTTCCTATCCTACCCCCCCAAAAAAGGGGAAAAGGAGGATATAAATCTGCAAAATAAGCCAAATCTAACTTTAGGTATTTACGAGGTATAGTGCCATGTTCTCCACTGTACGTGTTCATACCTTATGCGTTTTGTTTTGTTTTGTTTTGTTTTGTTTGAGATAGTCACAAGCTGTTACCTTGGGTAGACTGCTGTGGCCTCATAGCTCACAGAAACCTCAAACTCTTAGGCTCAAGTGATTCTCTTGCCTCTTTTTAGTAGAAACAGGGAGTCTTGCTTTTTGCTCAGGTTGGTTTCAAACTGGTGAGCTCAAGCTATCCATCCACCTGCCTCAGCCACCCAGAGTGCTAGGATTATAGGTGTGAGCCACCACGCCCAACCTATTTTACACACTCTTAATTCCTGTTTTTTGACCAGTTCTAATCATTTCCCTCTTGCGATAAAAGTGAGAGAAAAGAAGATAAAATTGCTCATCTTCCTAGCCATGTGAAGTTTTGAAAAGTAGTATCAAAAAGAGGTGGGAGAGGGAACTCATGTAACCGTCAGCTTAAATCACGCATCAAACAAATGAAATCGCATATTTGTTAAACAGTGGGGTGCCAAGCCTTGTGACAGGCAAGTATTCTAGATGATCTCTGAATATATTGTGTCCATTTTTGCCTCCTCTATCTCTGTCACAAATGAGATTCTGCTCTATTTAGTTGGGAATATTTAAGTTCAGATCCAACCTCATATGGTCCTATGAAACGCCTAGCACAGTGGTGACAAGATGAAATGTCTCCAGGGACCAGGAAGAGAAAGGACTAGAGCTGAGAGCCCGGCACAGAGGCAGGAGGAGAGACGTGGGCTGTGGTGCAGGAGAGAGGAACCCTTCAGCACGAGAGGACATGAGCCTGTGCACTAAGAGCTGCTCATTTTCTCAAGAGAAACCAGAAATCTGGCTTTTCATATGAAATCTCTCCATTGTTAGATGTGAGCTCAACTTCCAAACACATTCTGTAGGCCAAACAAGACCCATCTCCTAAGGGCAACTGGTCCCCTGCACATATGGTAAATCTCTGCATGACAGGTAAATTGGTTTTACATGACCAATATCAAAATGTCTCTGATCTAGGCAGGCTTATTCCTTTTTTATAATTCTCTTTTACTCTGTATAATAATTGTTTCAGAATAAAGGATTTACATTCAGTTATAGGAAATAATACATAGGGAACACATATGTCCTTTACCCTGTTTCCCCCAGTGATCTTGAAAAACTACAGTATAATATCACAACCTGGATATTATTTCCTTTAGGATTTGCTATTTCAATATTTTTTTAAAATAGAAACAAAGAAAGATTGATTGATAGATAGAAAAATAGATTAGAAGAATATCCTCCTGACATTCTTAGGTGAAATAACTGCGAACTATACATACTTTTTCTACCTCACTTTGACATATCCTGGAAATCACCCCATAGCAGTGTGAGTGTGGGTGTATCTGTGTGTACTTCAGATTTTCATGCCTCCTTATAGCTGTATAGCATTTCACTTTATTGATATACTATAATTTACTTAACTATTCATTTATTGATACCATTGGCTGATTCCCATCTTCTGCTATTACACAGAAGATGTTGGAAAGAATAGCCTTGCTATTTGGCTTTTTAAATTTTTGCCACTGTATCTTTAGGACAGAGGCCTGGAGTTATGTCAATGCCTACATAATACGATTTTATATTCCCCCAGCAATGTATAAAAGAGCTGATTCCCTACAAATTTGCCAACAAAGTATGCTGTCAAGTTTTGAATTTTTTCCAAATGTAAATGGTGAGAAATTATATCTCAATTTAGTTTTAATTTGTATTTCTCTTATTTTGATCAAAGTTGTACCCCTATTCCAGATGCTATTTGCATCTGCTTTTCTGTGAATGGCATACTCATATCTTCAGTCCATTCTTGGCCTATTTCTTCTCTACTTCAGCACTTCTTTACAAATTAGAAAAGTCAACTCTTTATCCATATTTTAAGGTGCAAGGATTTCCCCCTTAGATTGCCCACTTTTACTTTGATATAAAAATCTTTTGCATGATTTGTCATGCAAAAGAATTTTTATATAGGCTCGGTGCCTGTAGCTCAGCAGTTAGGGCGCTGGCCACATATATCAGGGCTGGCAGGTTCGAACCTTGCCCAGGTCTGCTAAACAACAATGACAACTACAACAAAAAAATAGCCAGGCATTGTGGTGGGCACCTGTAGTCCCAGCTACTTGGGAGGTTGAGGCAAGAGAATCACTTAAGCCCAAGAGTTGGAGGTTGCTGTGAGCTGTGACGCAACAGCACTCTACCCAGGGCAACATAGTGAGACTCTGTCTCAAAAAAACCAATTTTTAATATAATAAAATGTATCTATCAGTCTTACTCCTTCTTGCATTTGAATTCTGAGTCTTTTGGGACATTTTCTCTGTTCCCATGATAAGAATTATTAACTCATTTTCTTCTATTATATGTAAAGTTTCCATTTTTATAATTAGTCTCAGAATGTAACCTGGTATACATGTAAGGAATGGATCCTTACATGGATTTTTAATGGACTTTTTATCATTTTTCATATATCTATCCAAGTATACAACACCATTGATGTATTCCAAATTATTTGAGTGTCCATCTTTACTGTTGCTAGATTTATACACATGTATGTAATTTGGCCTATTATGGATTTTCTATTCCTTTCTGTTGATCTGCTTGCTAATGCAAACCTTCTTGACTATTAAAGCTTATAATAAACAGGACTGGTCTGGTAGGGCTCGTCCCCCTACCTGCCCATTTCTCTTCTTTTTCAAGATTTTCCAGGCTAAGCTTGATTATTCATCCTTCCAAGTGATCTTATGAAATAATCCATCTCCAGATAAAAACTCCACAAAAGTATAATTGTATTTGGGGGATCTGTGTTCAACCTATACATTAAATTAGGAAGAACAGACAACTTTATGATATTGAGTCTTCCTGAAAAAGAACATACTATATCTTTCCTTTTGTTCAAGGCTATTTATGTCAACTTTCAGGAAAATATTATAGCTTTCCACGTACAGACTTTAGACACAGTTTATTAAGTTTATATATAAGTATTTTTTAATACTATCACAAGTAGAGTCTTATGTTTATCATCTAACTTGCTGTTTGCACATACATTGGCTATGATTTGGGGTTTTCTAATGAACATAAAACAATTGGCTTTTCTAATTCACATATAACAACTGTATGTATTTAAGAGGGTACATAGTGATATTTTGATACATACAATAAACAGTGATCAAATCAGGGTAATTAGCATATCTATCATCTCAAACATCTGTTATTTCTTTGTGTTGGGAACATTCAATACCTTCCTTCTAGCTATTTGAAACTATATATTGTTGTTAACAATAGTCAGCCTGCAGTGATATAGAACACTAGAACTTATTCCTCCTCTCTAGCTGCGATTTGGAATCCTGTAACAAATCTCTTTTCATCCTCTCCTTCCCCTTAACCTTTCCAGCCTCTAGGGTCTCCCATTGTACTTGTAGTTCTATGACATCAACTTGTTTTAGCTTCTCTATGAATGAGAACATAGTGTTTAACTTTCTGTTCCTGGCGGTCTTCCAGTCTCATCCACATTGCCTGGAATGACAAGATTTTATTCTTTTTATGGCTGAATAGATTTCCACTATGTATATACACCACATCTTCTTTGTCCATTCATCAACTTAGGTATTCCATGCCTTGAAAATCATGAAAAGTGCTGCAATAAAAATAGGTGTCTCTTTGAAGGTGTCTCTTCAAAATACTGATTTCCTTTCCTGTGGATAAATGCCCAGGAATGGGATTGCTGGATCACACTGTAGTTCTAGTTGCAGTTTTTGAGGAGCCTCCAAACTATTCTCCATCGTGCCTATAACAATATGTAAGAGTTCCCTTTTCTCTCATTCGCCAACAGCATTTGTTATTTTGTGATAACAGCCATCCTAACTGGGGTGAGAGGATCCTTCAGGGTTTGGGTTGGTTTTGCACTTCCCTGATGATTGGTGATGTTGAACATTTTTTCCATATATTTGTTAGCCACCTATTTGCCTGTTCAGATCATTTTTCCATTGTTTTTGGCTGTCGAGAAGTTTGAGTTCCTTGCATATTTGGGGTATTAATACCTTGTCAGATGAATAGCTTGCAAATATTTTCTCCCATTCTATAGGTCTCCTTTCCACTCTGTTGACTGTTTCCTTAGCTGTACAGATAATTTTTTGTTTGCTATAATTCCATTTGTTTATTTTTGCTTTTGTTGCCTGTGCTTCTGAGGTCTTATTCATAAAATTATTTCCCAGAACAATGTTCTGAAGTATTTCCCCTGTGTTTTCTTCTAGTAGTTTTATAGTTTGGGGTATTACATGTAGGTCTTTGATACATTTTCAGTTGATTTTTGTATGGGGTGAGAGGTGGAGGCCTAGTTTCATTCTTCTGCATACAGCTATCCAGTTTTCCCAGCACCATTTGTTGAAAAGACTGTCCTTTTCCCAATGAACATTCTTGGTGCCATTATCAAAAATCGGTCTGATCTAATCCAGATATAGATACATGGATTAATTTCTGAGTTCTCTGTTCTGTTCCATTGGTTTATGTGGCTGTTTTCAGACCGGTAGCTATTTTTTTTTCAATGTTAGTTTTGTAATGTGCCACCTAATAAAATTCTATTACTGTTTGTAGTTGTTCTTCCATAGATTCTGCTGTGTCTCAGATATGAAAACAGACAGGGTGTGACTTGTTCATTCCTGATAATTGTTTTCATAACAGTTTTCTCAATTGATTTCACTGGCAAACACTGTCAACAGAATGCTACAGAGTAGTGGAAATATGGGCATCCTTGTCCTATTCTTGATTGTAATAGATAAGCGCCATCAGTTCTCATTCAGCTTCAGGGATGAAGCTCATTTAAAAAAAAAAAAAAACAACAATACAAAGCAAGTAGCCCAACATTGTGACAGACCTGTAGACCTAACTACCTAGGAGGCTGAGGTAGGAGAGCGCTTGAAACAGGAATTTTTTATTTTTTTATTTTATTTATTTCTTTATTTTATAAAGACAGAGTCTCATTTTATCGCCCTCGGTAGAGTGATGTGGTGTCACACAGCTCACAGCAACCTCCAACTCCTGGGCTCAAGAGATTCTCTTGCCTCAGCCTCCCAAGTAGCTGGGACTACAGGTGCCTGCCAAAATGCCCGGCTATTTTTCTGTTTTGCAGTTCAGCTGAGGCTGGGTTTGAACCTGCCACCTTCGGGGCTGGCGCCCTACTCAATGAGCCACAGGCACCATCCAATTTTTAATTTTTATTTATTTATTTTTTGAACCTAGGAGTTTGAGGTTGCTGTGAACTAGGCTGACACCGCAACACTGTAGCCTGGACAACAGAGCGAAACTCTTGTCTCCAAAACAAAACAAAACAAATACAAAGCAACTTCTATATGATTGTTTTTAACATGAATAGCATTGAACTTTGTCAAATGCCTTTACTAAATTTATATAGATCATATAATTTTTTCCTCCTTAACTCTATTAAAACAAATTGTTAGATTTCCTAATATTTTTAGAATAAAACTTTATTAATCATTTTTTAAACTTTTCTGTTAGCAATTGTTTACTAATTTTATTTAAGATTTTTTACATTGCTCTATCCATTTCTTTTTTTTTTTTTTTTTTTGAGACACAGTCTCACTATGTTGCCCTTGGTAGAGTGTCGTGGTGTCACGACTCATAGCAACTTCAAACTTTTGGCCTTAAACTCTTTCCTCAGCCTCCCAAGCAGCTGGGACTACAGGTGCCCGTAACACCACCTGACTACTTTTTGTTCTTGTTGTCATTATTGTTCAGCAAGCATGGGCTAGGATTGAACCTGCCAGCCCTGGTGTACGTGGCTGACACCTAACCACTGAGCTATGGGTGCTGTGCCTGGTCTATCCATTTTGAATATTTTATCAGCCTGAGCAATCAATGAGAAGTTTGTTTTATAAAACAAATTTGGAATGTCCTTTTCTCTGCTTTGGAATAGTTTAAGAATTCTTAACATTCTCTAATCTTTAGAAGGTTTGATAGACTTTCCCTGTGGCACCATCTGGGCCTGGTGCTTTTCTTGTGGGAATTCTTTAAATATCTCTTCTATTTTCTTCTTTAAAAGTTGGTCAGTTTATAGTTTCTGCCTCTAATAGGGACATTTTTGTAAGCCACATTAAAAAATTTTTTCTATTTATGCTTTCAGTTTTGTTTCCATAAAGTTGTACAAAGCAGTTTCAAATTTTTTAAATAATTTCCTCCCCTATAATATCTATTTCTCCTTGTCAATTCTATTTTTGTGCACTTGTGCTTTCTCTATTTTTTAACAGATTAGCTAATGGTTTCTTTTTCGTTGATTTATCTCGAAGAACAAGAATATGAAAATGTGTTTAATTTTTCAGCTTTCTAATCACTAATTGCTACTTTTAACTTTAATTCCTTCTATTTTCTCTTAGTTTGCTACTCTTACAACTTTTGAGTTGTGCATTTATTTTTGTTTTCTTTTTATTCATAGGATCATTTAGTACCATAATTTCTCATTGACTATTGTTTTAGCTCCATAAACTATGATATGCCATGTTTTCATTTTCATTATATTCAAGATACTTTAAGATTTTGTTTTTTATTTTTCATATGTCTCAAGAGATGGCTAGTAACTTATTTATTTGTTTTGCTTGTTTTTAAATCTCCAGAGATAAGCATCTCTTTTTACGATTTCTATCCCTGATTTCTACATTTATGCTATGATACTTAAGTGAATTTGGGAATGATGATAAAAAATATGTAAATGTGATAAAATTTTGGATCTCTACAAAATAAAAGAGGAACAAAACAAGGAGTGGATTTATAAAATGAGGGGCAAAGGAGTCAGGTTATTGGATGCCCTATGAGAACCCCCACTCCAAGCCTTCCCAATCTACCCTTTTAATTGCCTCCTAGAAGAGTCTGCTAAATATTAAAACCAATTTGACTGATCTAGACTAAATCAGAACATTTATTTATTTCTAATCATTAAACACCTCTGACTCTCCACTTTCCATAAAGATAATCCTTTTCATTCTCCAAGCAATTGAGGTATCCAATCAAGGAGATAAACTCATTTAGAGGAGCTATATCAGGGTTATTAAATGCTTTTATGCTATAGGCCTCTTCAGTAGTCAAATGAAGCCTAATGGGTCCCACCTAAGAATAATACTTTTAAATGCATAAAATAAAATACATAAGATTATTTTAAAAATTAGTATTGAAATACATTTTTCAGAATAATAATGTGCTTTCCTTATTAAGGAATCAGATAATGAGATCTAGCTGTGGTTCTAACAATTGCTATAATTTTGAAGCAGTGATGAGCAAAAATATTTTGAGGTTGCTGCAGGTTTTACTACGTGGTATGAGAATATCCATGGTTTTATTAATGATAAAATTTGATGATAATACTACTGTGGTTTGTCATCTGCATTTAAAATTGAAGGCAATATTAAGTTTCAGCTACAAGTCAGTGAAAAGATGTATTTTTTCCCAATCAAAGCTCATGGACTGCCCAAAGTCTATCCATGGTTACTTGTGAATCCATGGATTCCAACCTAGAAACCTCTAGAAGTTAAACTTCTTCCATCTTTCCACCTACATTGGAATTCTGGTCTCCCTGATTAGAGAATGGAGAAGGAAAATAGACGCTTTCTCTGCTTCCAATTAACATTCATCATCAACTCCAAGATGGTGAGCCACATAAGCAAAGTACTTAGTTCTCCTACTTTACGTTCTATTCCCCAATCTCAAACCATGGCGTGTTGGATTTTTCTTGTAAGTTTATTATAGTTCTGCATCACGCAATTATTTACTGAACATTAAGACCTGCTAGAGTCCCTCATACACTAATACAGTCTTCTCTTAATATCATCTGCTTGTTCTTCACTGGAATTATGCCAAATTGTTTTATCATAATTTAATTTGGTATAACATCTCAATCCTGATGAGAAATAGTCCCATTCTGAATCTTGAAAAACAGTTATGCACCCTTCCAAAAATCCTATATTTCCCAATGCCCCAGGTTCTCCCTGACTGTGAGAGGGCCACTTTTAGCCAAGGTTCCTATCACTTTCACATCTCTAAATAACACCTCCTTAACATGTTGAATTCAGTCATTTTGTTTTCTATTAAAGACTGTCAACCAAACATGAGGTATTCATTCAATGGAATATTTGGAGCAAATATCAGATAACTCAAGTCTCTCATTGGTGAATACACAACTAACCAAAACCTCTCATCACACCTGTACTTCACTAATGCCTCACTGGCGATTGTGGCCAGGCATGTGGCATCTACCCGAGTTATCCCCAAAGTCAGGGATTCCACCTCACACTCCAAGCCGACGTCATCCGGCTGATCTACTTTTAGTCTCAGTCAAAAGCTTTCATGCCACCAATATTGGATTGATACATTCCCACAAAAACATGCCTTCTTGATACTCAGAACAGCTCCACATCCTTAAGAAGAGTTTATTTTCCTTGGAATGAGAGATATCTATCCCATCATAAATATAAGAGTGGTGATTTATAATTTTCAAACTTCCTGGAAAGAACCCAGAAAAATCTAATGCAACCAAATAAGCTAACTCAATCTAGTTGTCTTTCCAATATGCCAGGTTGTCTCATTTAAAAGTTGAAGGTAGATTTAGTTCACAGGGTCTCAAAATATCCAATTGACAATTTTATTACTATAAAATGTTCAGAGTTCTCCCATACTTGACAATTTTTAAAGTGTCTGTCTCAAGAACAAGTATCTTTATTATGATGATATATCCTGTCTGAGCAAATATTTCCTGGATTTGCAATTCTGTGTTGTTAGCCATGGTCATTGGGTCATCTATCTCTAACTCCAAGGTCCAGAGGAATATTAAACTATATTTTCATTAGGTCTGAGAGAAATATAATTTGACTCTCCACAATACACTGAGATAATGCAGCACAAATGCTGTGCTAAGAGGCATTGGCTGTGTCCGGGCAGAGAGATGTAGTTGTAAATTGAAAGAGAGAATTGCCTAGATATTTGTTTTCTGTTTTTAAATAAACCACATGCACATTATTTCAAAACATGAATGTAATTGACTGTTTCATGTATTCACTTCCTGCGGCTGCTGAAACAAATTTCCACAAACTGGATGGCTTGAAACAACATGAATTCATTCTCGCCCAGTTCTGCAGGCCAGAAGCCCCCAGTCAAGGTGTCAGCAAAGCCACATTCCTGCTGGAGGCTCTAGGGCACAATTCACTTGTTGCCCCTTCCAGTTCCAGTGGCTCCAGGTGTTTCTTGACTTGTTGCGCCACTCCGATTTTTGCCTCTGAGGTCACACGCCCTCCCTGTAATCTTCTCTGCCTACCTTTTATAAGGATACTTGCGACTGGATTTAGGGATCACCCAGATAACACAGGCTAAACTCTCCTCTCAAAATCCTCAATCACATCTTTCCCCATATAAGGTAATAGTCTCTCTCTCACCATATGAAGTAATATTCACAGGTTCTGGGGATTAGGACAGGGCCATATCTTTTAATATGTCACTGCTCAGTCCATACATTTTGATTTATATAATCCCTGAAATGTGAAAGGGTATTTTTTTTCTCATAAGAAACCAACTAACATAATCTCTAATATGTTGGGTTATTATCGTAATAGAAAATTACTGTAATCTACAACATATTGTAATGTCTATTTGGGGTGGCTTTTATAAGTCAATGATTCATGAAAATATATTTTCATATTTTAAAACCAACAATAAAATGATATGTTTTTCTGTACTTGTCTGCTCCATCCTTGTTCCAATCAACTATATTATTTACTGTTAAATCAAAAGTGGGTGTAATAAGAAAAGCTTTTAATATTTTTCTTGGTTCCACTGATGACATTTAAATTATGAAAATCATACTATTCCAAGATAAAACAAAGCACATAATACTTAGGCCACTTTCACATACTCTGAATCAATTTCATTGCACACATTCTAAGCTATTTTAAAGAAATGATATATGAAGATTGCTATGCCTTTAAGACAGAGCTCAAAACATAAGTTAACAATTCTTAAATGCTATATTTTTATCCAGTGTTTTTACGGCTGTTATTATTTTTGTAATTTACTGCTGTCTTTAAAACAGAATTAAAAGTGTTACTAGCTGGGGCGGCACCTGTGGCTCAGCAAGTAGGGCGCTGGCCCCATATATAGAAGATGGCGGGTTCAAACCTGGCCTCGGCCAAACTGCAAAACATAAAAATAGCCGGGCATTGTGGCGGGTGCCTGTAGTCTCAGCTACTCGGGAGAATGAGTCAAGAGAATGGCCTAAGCCCAGGAGTTGGAGGTTGCTGTGAGCTGTGTGACACCATGGCACTCTACCGAGGGCGATAAAGTGAGACTCTGTCTCTACAAAAACAAAAACAAAAGTGTTACTAGCAAAATGTGATAACCTAAGATGCAGAATCTATCAGTCACATGAGATCAGAATGTTTGAGTCAGCCAAATTCACCTGGCCCTATATAAACTTGAGAACATCCTATCATTTCTACTTGTCATTTGATCACTAACTCCCAGGCTTTTGATTTAGAATACACGAGGACTTTTTCTCCTGAAAATATTATTTTCTCCTTTAATCCAATTATTTTTTCTGACATGAATGTAGATCAAGTATTTTTTAACCTTCTGAAGCATAAACATCATAGATTTGCTATATCCTCTAGTTGTGCCTCTCAGGGAACTTGAGTGTGATTATGTAAATCATTTGAAATATTGAGTTTATTTTTATTTGTCTTCTAATTTAAAATTGTTCCCCATGAGTCTTGATTTTATTTATTTTATTCATATTGAGTTTATAAAACATTAGCATAGTTCTAAAATTCAGAACTACACAGAAGCACATATTTTAAGAAGTGTCAACCCTGTTCTGCCCTCAAGTATTTTTACCCTTCTGGTCGGTTCCCACCCACCCCCTTCAAGTAACCAATGTCATTAGTCTCTAATTTATCTTTCCTCTTTTTCTTTCTGATAGAAATCTTCAGATGTAAGTATTTTCTTATTTCTCCATCTTCCTTATACAAAAGGCAGTGGGCTAGAGTCTTTTCCACTTTGCCTTTTTTACTTAATCTGGAAATCACTCCACAGTAGTTCATGGAGAACTTCCTCATTCATTTATTTTACAACTGCATCATTCCCCTTGTGTGTATGCAATCCATATCCAATGTTTCAGCATTTAAATCATTTCTATTATTGTGAAATTGTGGACAATATTGCAATGGAAAACTTGATATGTATAGATATATCTTTATATTGTTAGAAAGGTACCTTCAGGGTAAATTTCTAAAAATGGAATTGCTAGATTAAAAGGTGATTACTTACGTACTTGTTGTTCTTTGTGTAGAAATTGCCAAATTCCCCTCCATTAGTATTATATCAATTTTCATTTCTACCACCAATATTAAGAGTGCCTACTTTTATACAGCCTCAAAAATAGGCTTTATTTTGAGCCTATTGTTATATACTTTAATTTTTGCCAATCTAATAGACAAGAAATTATATCTTAGTGTATTGTTATTTTTCATTTTTCTTATTTAAGCAAAGTTGTCATGTGTTGAAGGTCCATTTTTATATTTTTTCTGTGAATTGTTTCTTACACATATCTTTTGCACATTTTTGTATTGGTTTTAGTCTTTTTCACTCATTTTTAAAGATTTTCTTATATATTAAAGATATTAAGAAATATTCTCTCTTAGTTCATCAGTTGTGATTTGAATTACATTTTTATGTAGTTAAATTTTGTTAATAATTTTTTATTGCAATTTTTGAATCCCAGTTAGTTATCCCTTCACACAGGTAAAAAAAAGAATTATGCAAGTTTTCTTCAGGCACTTACATGATTTTTTTTTTTAGATTTGGATTTCTAATCTACCTGGAGTTTATTCTTATGTATGATTTGAGTTATAGATCTAATTTTGTCTTTTCTCAAATGTCTAACTTGAACTATTGTTAATAAGAAGTCCATTTTTTCTGCTGAGTTGCGATATATTATAGTTCCAGATCTTCTTAAGTCTATTTCTGGGCTTTTATTTTATTCCATTGATCTGTCTTTGTGTTTTCATTATAGAGGCTTTATAATGTGTTTTAAGGCATAATGGGGCTACGTTTTTTTGTATATCTATTCTTTTTAGTGTTTTCCTCTCTATTTTCCATATACACTGTAATATCAACTTATCTAAACCTTTTTTTTTAACAAAAATCTTATTGGTATTCATTAGGATTGTATTAAATTTATAAACTAACTTAGGGAGAATTGACATCTTTATCTGAGTCATCCTTTCTAAGGACAGAAGAAAGCCTTTCGGTTTAGTCACATACATTTGTATCTATCAAGAGTGTTTTGAAGATTTCCTCGTTTTGTTTTTGCAAATTCTGGGTTGAATTCATTTTTAAGTATTTAATCATCTTTGTTGCAATCTAAATGGGGTTTCTCTACTATTATATTATCACCATGGCTTTTGCTTCTATACCTGAAGATGAGTAATTTCTTATAATAATTTTATATTCTGCTACTTTCCTAAATTCTTCTGAGTTGAGAAAGTGTTGCCATTGTTTCTCTAGGGTTTTCCAGGCACCTAATCATATCATCTGTAAATAAAGAGTTTTTCTTTTTCTTTTTTTTTTTTTTTCATTTCTTATCCCTCTAATTACCTTGGCTATTATTTCTAGGACAAGATTAAATAATAGGTGATAATAGGAGATAGTGGGCAAACTTCCCTTGTTCCTACTGCTCTTGCTTTTAGTAAAAGTACCTCTAGTATTTTCCCATGGTGAAAGAATAAGCTTCAAGAATAAGTTATATATCAAGTTGGATTTAGTCCAAAGAATTTTAGCAGCTCTACAGATATTGTATGTTTCTTTTTCTCCTTTGATCTATTAGTGTGTTGTATTATTTTACTAGATTTCCCAATAGTGAACCAAACTTACATTCCTGAAATAAATTTCACTTAGTCATGGTTTATCAGCTTTTTTTATTGTGTTGTTAGTTTCTGTTTGCCAATGTTTTATTAAGTAATTTTATATCATTTTATATCATTATTCATATGTGACATTGGTAATGACTTTCTCGTTATACTATCATTAATTAGCATATTTGGTTCTCAAAAAGAATTCTAATAGTCTGGAATAAGTTATACTCAATCTACCTGGTCTTAGAAAATTGGTGTGATTCTCCTGTGAAATCCTCTAAGCCTGGTGCTTTCTTATAAAGGGTCTTATAGCCTTTTCTATTTCTATGGTATAAATTGGTCTCTTTACACCAAGTCATTTCTTTTTTATTTTCTTATTTCAGGTTAATGTGAGAATACAAACAACTAGGTTAGAATATTTGCATTTATTATGTAGAGTCCCTCTTGCAGTTATGTCCCACACCCAAAAGGTGTGCTACATACCCTTACATTGTGCCCATTAAGCAGGAATAAACCAATCAATCCCCTTTCCTCCTAACCTCAGAGGCAAATTCTTTAGGAAACTGTCCAACCCATATATGTTTTTGAATTTATTTGCATACATGTTGGCAAAGGAGTCTATAATGATTTTTGAAAATTCTTCTGTGTTTAGGCTGGATGCACTGGCTCACACCTGTAATCCTAGCTCTCTGGGAGGCCGAGGCAGGAAAATCACCTGAGCTCAGGAGTTCAAGACCAGCCTGAGCAACAGTGAGACCCTGTCTCTACAAAAAAAATAGAGAGAAAATAGCCAGGCATTTGGGTGGTACCTGTAATCCCAGCTACTAAGGAGGCAGAGGCAGGAGTATCCCTTGAATCCAAGAGTTTGAGGTTGCTGTGAGCTAGGCTGATACCACAGCACTCTACCCTAGGCAACACAGTAAGACTCTGTCTCAAAAATAATAATAAAATAATAAATTTTCCTGTTTCAATTATTATTTCCCCTTGCTGATTCTTATTTTAAACATCCATGCTTTCTCTCTTCCATTCTTTGTTTGAGTAGTTAGTGGTTTTATATTTTTGTTAACTTCTTCAAAACCCAGTCAAGGTATTGCCTTATTAATATCTACTTTTGCTTATTATTTTTCTCTTTTTTCTTTATTTTATTTTTTGACATATTATAGCTTTCTAAGTTGAGAATTTGTTAATTTTCATTCTTCTCAGTTTTATTAACTAAAGTGCACAAGGCTATAAGTTTTCCTGTAATCACTATTTCAACATATAACATTTTTCAAACCTCATCCCACTTGCTTTACTGTTAGATGTACAATTAAGTGCATTAAATTCTCATCATTAGTCTTTACTGGCAATGATCCATTCATTTCTTAGTGGGATTCTAGATTCTCAGCAATGGCTCCTGGATGTAAATTCTTAAACTCTTGTACATTTAAAAAACACAACATTGCTGCTTTATCGAGGGTGCATTTGTATCTTGTTTTTGAACACTGCATTGTTTTTGCACATATAAAGCCAGCCTAGTAATCTTGTCTTTGTAAGATGTTTTATCATTTTGTCTTGTAGTTCCAGTGATTTTTTTTTTTAACCTTTATAAAATCTAATAGTTTTCCTTAATTGGTCTCAGTTACTTGTTCATATTCTCTGAGCTCTTTTAACACGTAGCTTCCTATATTTTATTTATAGAAAATATATTTTTAAAGAATCAGTTTTAAATATGTTCCATTATTTTATATATCTTTTTTAGAGATTCTATTACACCCAACTAGATCATCTTTGCCTACATTTTATTTCAAGCACTTTCTGTCTTAATCTTTTTGTTTCTTCTTTAATTTCTTTTTTTCCCTATTGTTATCTTGGTAGTTTACTTGATTTTCTTCAAAGATGTTATTAGTTTTCAATTGACTATCTTATTCCTTAAGGATTTTTTTTCTTTTTTATTAAATCATGGCTGTGTACATTAATGCAATCATGAAACCAGCACTTTGTATTCAAGGATTTTTAAAATTCATCTTCATTTCCCATATGACTTAGACTTCTATGTTGTTTTGAAGCCAATCAATTCTTATTTTAGTTTTTCTTGTTTAGCATCCCTTTTAGTTCTTGGTGTTTGAATTTCAGTTTGATAGTGGTTTGTTTTTCATAACTAGAAATGCTTATGGAGAATATTTCATTCACTTTCATTTAGTGGGTGGAATTTTTGTCAGCTGAATTAATTTGATTCTCATTTTCTGCTATATTTTTATATTGCTTATATAGGATTGAAAACTGTGCCTCTGAAATCATCTTTTAGAAATTAATAAAGGGGTGAAAGGTGGAACCAAGTAGGGGTCTAAACTCTCTAAAGGCACAGGCATAGTTAAAAATATTGATAAGCCATTGTCTCCTAGTTTGCTTTCCTCTACTTGTTACTCAAGAGTCACATAGATGATGGTTGGGCGGTACCTATGGCTCAGCGAGTAGGGCGCCGACCCCCGTATACCGAGGGCTGCAGGTTCAAACCCAGCCCCGGCCGAACTGCATCAAAAATTAGCCGGACGCTGTGGCGGGCGCCTGTGGTCCCAACTACTCGAAAGGCTGAGGCAAGAGAATCACCTAAGCCCAGGAGCTGGAGGTTGCTGTGAGCTGTGACTCCACAGCACTCTACCGAGGGTGATAGAGTGAGAATCTGTCTCCACAAAAAAAAAAAAAAAAAAAAAAGATTCTTAAATTTCTCTGCAGATAACATCACCTTTATGAAACCTAAGGCCAGTTTTCAAGATATCTTCCAGGCCCTGTGTCCCCGTGGATTGGCTGACCCAGCAGACCACTGGCCCAAACCAAGGAACTGAATCAACTCGTATTCCAACCCCTGCCCAGGAACTGCCTCAGCACAAGAAGACAATGTCTGCACCTCTACAGTTTCCCACCCACCACTTCCTACCTCAGCCAATTAGACCCAATTGCTTCCTACTTCAGACCTAATTGCTTGGCCCTTTTCCTGCCAAACTATTTTTAAAAGCTCTCCAAAATTTTCAGGGAGATGGACTTGAGAAACCCTCCTGTCTCCCTGCCTGGCACTCTGCAGTAGTAAAGCCTTTCCCTGTGCACCCCCTGGGGCCTCAGAGCATTGGCTCTTCCCTACGCAGCAAGCAAGGCAACACAGCCGGGTGTTACACCTCTGCGTTTCTCTGTGCAGGGCTGGTGATCCGCGGTGATTGAAGATGTACCAAGTGCAAGAGCTCTTTTTTCTTATTTCCATTTTTCTTTTGACTTGTAGAATTGCAAATGTGCTCTCTTGCTTTTATTTCCCTTTAGCATTTGGCTTTCAAAGAGGCGTTTCTTTTAAAAATGCTGTTTGCAAGTATCACCTCTCCAAGATTGCCTCTTGACACACTGTATGCAATTTGAAGTTCCTCCTCCTTGTCAGTTCCTAACCTAGCGTGTCTCTTTTTCTTCTTCGGCATTTTCAGTTTTGGTGCACTTTCTTCTCATGGCCCTGGTCTTAGAACAGTATCAGGCCCGTTGCTAATTCTTCTTTCCCTATTCCATGCAATTGTTTAGGAACCTCCCCTGCACTTCAAGGATCGTGGCAGAAGGATAAGAGATAAATCATAGGGATTTGGGGTTCATTTTTGTATTGTCTTTTGAAGTTTGGAAATTATTTGCCTTCTTTTTACAATAAGAGCATGAGTTTTGGTTCCTCTTCTTCACATTTATGTGTTTGGGGAGGATTTATTGGGGGCTTAAAATTTACACCATCACCATTACCTCGGTTACTCATAAAATTAAAATGTTTAATAATACTGTGCCACCACAGAAAACATTTCTAATGACTTCCAACTGTGAGAGCTCTAGTTTTCTACACTTGTCCTAATACATAGCCCTAAAACATGCCTACTAATTCTCTAGTAAATGATTGCTACAGGCTGCTATCCCTGAGATACTGGGTATCTTAGAACCACAGAAGATTTACATGTATTTGAGGTGCTTTCTAAAACGATGCCTCCCCAGTGGCTAACTAGATGAACTTGAAAAGTTGAGACAAAAAGGAAAAGCAGAATGTTGGCTAGCAATTACCTGGCTTATAGGTATCCAATGAAAGGCTTCTCCTGAGTAAAAGATGTAATATTGGGGTCTTGCCATAGTTGGGTTACATTTTGGTTTTATACATTTCAGAGAGATAAAAATTACATGTAAAGTTAAAAATCAATTCACGGAAGGCATCTCTACAGTTGGGATGGCCCCAAAAGGCAAGATATCCCAAGCGAGTCATTACAGGTTATGGGTAGGTTGAAAGATTCTTTGATTTGTTACAGAAATGAAGCTTTGTCTAAAAGCTTAGAATGTTTTAAGGAAGTCTATTAATCAGAGACAAAATACTGGACATGTACCAGACATATACCCACACTCAAGCGATCTCTTAAGTAAATTGATGACCTGCCAGTAGGTTTTAAACTTTGTCTTACATAGCTTTAGGCCTGTTCATGAATTTAAAAGGTATCTCTAAGAAAGAGACAGACAAGGCCCATCTGGCCTCTTCTGATGGCCAGCAGCTCATATTTAGGATATTTCTGGTGCCCCATTGGTTCATTCAATCAGCTGGGGGGCTTACGATTTTATGTTAGTTTATAATTTTTTCTGGCACTCACTACTCTCCCTCTCCTGCCTCAGTTCTTCTGTGTTACTTGTCTCTTGTCTCATTCTACTGATATTGTGTGGCTGGTATCTGTAAGAGAAATTTCATTCTGTGAATTTAAGAGAAAGTGATCTGCAATCAGAGGACCACATCAAGAAGTAAAGGGACGAGAATGTTCCTTTTGATAAGTTTGGGTACTCTTAGGTCTATCAACTACTGACAACAGTTCCTTGTCACTTAGGTCAAAAGATCGAGAGAAATAATCATAAAATAATTGGTTGTTTTTTATTACTGGTAGGGTGGTCTAATGGTATAGGCACAGAAATGTGCTTGATACATAATTGTAAATGATTGACTAACTACCAGAAATAATAAGGTGACTATTATTAATATATTCCATCTCTGCTTGCCAATGACAAAGACTGCTTTGAAAAGGTCTATTTAAACATTATTGGGCTTATATCAAATACTATGACATTCTTATTGCTCAGGCTTTAAAGTTCCATGGAGAAAAGTGTCTTCTTCAGCTTTCTGAGAAATTTGATTCATTCGAAATTACAGTACCTTTTGAGAAATGAATGTTGTCTACAAACTGCAAATTTGTTTAGCCCCAGGTAAACTGAGCTGACTAAAAGCATAGCAATATGCTGAAGAAAGAACTGAGTGGGGGGCAAGGAGAGTGGGGGGCACTAAATGATGCTTTGTTGAAGAAGGCATTGCGAGTTAGGGAAACTGCTTCCCTTCATTTGTCATGTTGTTATTTTCAAGTTCAGGCACATGTTCTGATTAGGAGGAATTTGCACCAGGAAGGGCAAAATTAACAAATAAAAGCAAAGAGAAACCTGTTTAGTTTATAAGAAAGGTTACAGAAAACTTAGCTCTACTGTAATAATAGCTGAGAAAAACCTGATATAAACTGCAGGTCCATATTTTCTAAGGGAAAAGACACTTTCTGCCCTGGAAGCTGCGTAACTACACTCACTAGAACAGGCCCTAGAGGACATCTTCCTAGAAATACGGAAAGGATAAAGACTTAGTCCTGAACCTGAGGACCCTGAAAGGGAAGAGCCACCTGAGAGTTTGGGGAATGCAAAGAAAGCAGACGGCACTATGAAATTGCTTCACCACCAGATAATGTGTTCACATTCTACCGGGAACATCAAAGAGTCAAGTGCTTTATGGGAGTTGGAAATCTTGGGAGGCTCTCTTGTAAGCTAAAAAGAAAAATTGCAACTATTCCTGCCAATCAAGGGATAAAAACCCCATAAGTTGTGTGAGAGAATGCATTCTAAATACTCTCTAAGGAGACTGGAGAGAGGACTGCGGGTCCCTGGCTGCCTGAGCTGCAGCCAGGCTCTGGGACTAGTTGGTTTCCCACCTACTTGAATAGCAAAGTCATGGAAGAAGCCCAAGAGCCCATCGATACATGAATGGATTAATAAACTGTGGTATATGAATACCATGGAATATTATGCAGCCTTAAAAAAAGATGGTGACTTTTCCTCTTTCATATTTACATGGATGGACCTGGAACATGTTCTCCTTAGCAAAGTATCCCTAGAATGGAAGAAAAAGTATTCAATGTATACACCCCTAATATGGGACAAATTCTTTATCGTTAAAAAAAAAAAAAAAGGATGAATTTGTTACCTGAAATTTGTTCTCTTGTAGTCACAGCTTGCCTCAGCAGAGGTGACATGCAGTTATCACTATTCTCTCTCAGCTCGGCTCCTAGTCTTCAACATTATTGGGTACTTTCTAGTTATAATTCTTCCTTCTACACAGGAGCTTCTGTGAAAAGCTGGCTCTAGTCTGCTTTCTTGCCCCTCTATTAGATTTACAATTTTTTATTACAAAATCTCTTTCAAGACTTAAGTTTTTGGCTATTATTTCATAAATAGCTTTTCTATGCCTTTTTCCATTTCTTTGCCTTCTGGAACACATATATGGTGAATATTTATTTGCTTGGGTTTTCTTGATTTTTTCTATTGTCTGACTGGTTTATAAACAAAACAAACAAAGAAAAAAACCTAGCCTTAGTCATAGAAATTCTTCTGCTTTACCCAGTTTGTTATTGAATCTCTTGATTGTATTTTCCCTTTCACTGATTAAGTTTTTTAGCTCTAATTTCTATTATATATTTCTCATGATATATATTTCTTTTGATTTATTTGTCATTAAGATAATACATTTTTCCTGATTTCTATCTATTTTCTTTTACCTTACTTAGCCTTTTATGATTATTACTTTGAAATCCTTTTTAGGTAATTTTAATATTACTAATTATTTATTGTATGTTAATTAAAAATTATTGTGTTTCTTTGGTGGTGTCATGCTTCCTGCTTTTTCAAGATTCTTCTATACCTGCATTGATATCTGTGTGTCTGCTGAAATAGTCACAGTTTCCGATTTTGTATTGTGTTGTTTATGGTGACATTTTTTTCACATGCAAATACGTCCTAGTATCTGTAGAATACAGTGCATTGGCATTTTTCTGTGTGGCTTTTGTAGAGTATTTTATTTACAAGATTTTTAGCTATAGTTCATGTTGGTGATGCCTGGGAATGTTTCAGTGATTTAGTCTGCAGAGGTTTGTGTGGTGGATTTCCTTACTTTGGTTATGCTACATTTGGGGTAGTGTGTTGTGCTGGTGCCTACACTTGAGAATCCTGGTGCTACTAGGCCAGAAGCTTGGCTCCAGTACTACTCCACTGGGGGCTAAATGCCAGGTGGGTAGTGCTTTAGATAAAAGAGTTCAATGCTGGTCAATTGGCAGCCATGCTTGGGTACTTCTCCCTTAGGGGAAGGGAGATGGGATGGTATTCACTTCAGGTAGGGGTGGAGCTGATTTATCTGGAACTTGGCATAGGTGCTAATCCCTTGGGCATGGAGTGCTAGAATGGTCCATGCCCAAGGCAAGCATAAGGCTGGATGGCCAATGACTCAGCCCAGATGTTACTCCCCTGAAGGTAGGGTGCTAAAGTCGTTTGTGCTCAGAAGAAGCACAAGGTTAACCATCCAGTGGCACTGCTGTAATTTGGCTCCCATGGAGGAAGAATTCTATTACACTTCATACTCTAGAAAAAGAGAACTGGTGGCCTGGCAGTTCAGTTTAGGAATTATGTATTTGTAATTAAAATATAATTCCCACTTTAAAATATACACAAGACAGAAAATACTGGGAGCACTTTCCTCTGGGAATGTGCCTTACTCCATATTAAGAAAAAAAAAACTGTTTTATTTTTATTTTCAAAATATCAATTATACATATTCATGAGATGAAATATGATAATTTGGTGTATGTTTACATTGTGAACTGGTTAAATAGACTAATTAACATATGCATTGTCTTACATGTTTTTCAATTTTTTGTGTTGGGTACATTTAGGAATATCTCTTTGTCTTTTCTTTCCCCTCCCAATTCTTTTCAAAGAAGTTATGAATGATTTTATTTAAAACTGAAGGGCTATGACCTGACTTTCAGCAAAAGTTTACTAATGAATAAAACTTGCCTTGTAAAGCCCATCAGATGACAGATTAAGTATTGCAAATGTGATAGAGATTGTGAAAATGCATTCAAATATGTACAAATGTATATGTATATACACACAAATACATACTTACAGATCTATATATATAATATATCTTATGTATTCATATATAAATGGGCAATAAATCTGAGTACTGCATAGACAAGCAAAACAAATCTAGAGAAATATTTTCCTGAGTAGAAAGCTTAGAGCCTTTTTTGAATGATATGTCTTTTGTTTGTTTTTCTATGAATTTTAAGTGAGATCCTTTTAAGATCCAGGATTCGAAAGACTACTAGACAAAATTGCCCAGATAGCAACTATGTCTCAATTTCCTTTGAAAAATTGAAAAGAAATTAAAACTCTTAGTGACACAGCTTGAGAGCATCAGAAACACAACCTTCCCTCATGAAGAAAACACTCATTGCATTTCTGTTTAGATCTCTGCCTCATTTGCATTTTTTCTTCCGTCATTTTAGTTCTGGTTTATATTTATGTAATTCACTGTAAAGTTGTTTTCTTTTTTTAATTTTTATTAAATCAAAATTGTGTACATTAGTGCAATCATGGGGCACAATGTGCTGACTTCATATACAATCTGAAATATTTTCATCAACCTATTAAACATAGCCTTCATGGTATTTTCTTAATCACTATATGAAGACACTGGTATTCTACATTTAGTAAGTTTCACCAGTACCCTTCTAAGATGCACCATAGGTGTGATCCCACCAATTACCCTCCCTCTACCCATCCTCTCCCCTCCTCTCCCCACCCTTGTCCTTTTCCCTGTATTCTTGCGCTATAATTGGGTTTTAGCCTTCATATGAAAGCTATAATTTAGCTTCATATTAGGGTCGAGTACATTGGATAAGCTTTTCTTCCATAATTGAGATACTTTACTAAGAATATGTTTCAGCTACATCCATGTAAACATGAAAGAGGTAAAGTCTCCTTCTTTCTTTAAGGCTACCCAATATTCCATGGTATACAATTACCACAATTTATGAATCCATTCGTGGGTCGATGGGCACTTGGGCTTCTTCCATGACTTAGCAATTATGAATTGGGCTGCAATAAACATTCTGGTACATATATCTTTATTATGATGTGATTTTTGGTCTTCCAGATATATACCTAATAAAGGAATTATAGGATTGAATGACAGATCTATTTTTAGATCTTTACGTATTCACCAAAAATCCTTCCAAAGGGAATGTATTAGTTTGCATTTTCACCAGCAATGTAGAAGTGTTCCCTTTTCTCCACATCCATGCCAGTATCTCTGTTTCTGGGATTTTGTTATGTGGGCTAATCTTACTGGAGTTAGATGATATCTCAAAGTAGTTTTGATTTGCATTTCTCTGATCATTAAGAATGGTGACATTTTTTCATGTATCTGTAGGCTGTGCTCCTGTCTTCTTTAGAAAAGTTTCTCTTCAAATCCTTTGCCCACCCTGAGATGGGATCAATTTCCTTTTGTAGCTAAAACGTTTGAGTTCTCTGTGAATTCTGGTTATTAAACCTTTTTCTGAAGCATAACCTGCAAATATTCTCTCCCATTCTGAGAGCTATTTGCCTGCTTCACTTACTATGATCTTAGCACTGCAGAAGATTTTTAGTTTCATCAGGTCCCAGTAGTGTATTTTTGATACTGCTTCAATTGCCTGGGGAGTCCTCCTCATAAAGTATTAACCCAGGCCAATTCCTTCAAGAGTTTTCCTTGCACTTTCTTATAATATTTTTATAGTTTCATGTCTTAAGTTTAAATCTTCGATCCAGTGAGAGTCTATCTTAGTTTATGGTGAAAGGTGTGGGTCCAGTATCAGTCTTCTACAGGTCTCCAGCCAGTTCACCCAGCACCATTTGTTAAATAGGGAATCTTTTCCCCACTGAATGTTTTTAATTGGCTTGTCAATGATCAAATAGAGGTAAGTAGCTGGGTTCATCTCTTGGTTCTCTATTCTGTTCCATATATCTATCTCTCTGTTTTTGTGCCAGTACCATGCTGTTTTGATCACTATCAATTTATAGTAGAGTCTCATGTCTAGTAGTGTGATTCCTCCTGCTTTGTTTTTATTTCTGATTAATGTCTTGGCTATTTGAGGTTTTTACTGATTCCATATAAAACAAAGTATTATTTTTTCAAGGTCTTTAAAATATGACAATGGAACTGTAATAGGAATTGCGTTAAAATTGTGTATTGCTTTGGGTAGTGTGGACATTTTAACAATGTTAATTCTTCCCAGTCATGAGCATGGTATGTTTTTCCATTTGTTGACATATTCAGCTATTTCTTTTTTGGAGTTTCATAGTTCTCTTTATAAAGATCTTTCACATCCTTTTTTAGATAAACTCCCAAATATTTCATCTTCTTTGGTACTACTGTGAAAAGAATAGAGTCCTTGACTATTTTTCAGCTTGACTATTATTGGTATATATAAAGGCTACAGATTTATGAGTGCAGATTTTGTTGCCTGAAACACTGCTATATTCCTTGATGACTTCTAAAAGTTTCATTGTAGAATACTTTGTGTTTTCCAGGTATACAGTCATGTCATCTGCGAAGAGTGAAAGTTTAATCTCTTCTGATCCTATGTGGATACCCTTGATCACCTTTTTCTTCCTTAATTGCAATGGCTGAAACTTCCATTATAATGTTGAAGAGCAATGGAGACAATAGGAAACCTTGCCTGGTTCCTGATCTAAGTGGAAATGATTTCAATTTAACTCCATTCAATACGATATTGGCTGTGGGTTTGCTGTAGATGGTCTCTATTAGTTTAAGAAATGTCCCTTCTATACCAATTTTCATAAGTGTTCTGATCATGAAGGGATGCTGGATATTATCAAAAGCTTTTTCTGCATCAATTTAGAGAATCATATGACCTTTCTTTCTTAATTTGTTTATGTGATGAATAACATTTATAGATTTACGTATATTGAACTAGCCTTGAGAACCTGGGATAAAGCCCTCTTGGTCATGGTGTATAATTTCTTTGATGTGTTGCTGGATTCAGTTTGTTAGGATATTATTGAATATTTTTGCATCAATATTCATTAGTGATATTGGTCTGTAGTTTTATTTTCTTGTTGGGTCTTTTCCTGGTTTAGGGATCAAGATAATATTTGCTTCCTAGAATGTGTTGGATAGTATTCCATCTTTTTTTATATTTTGGAAAAGGTTGAATATTATATGTACTTTTTTCTCTTTAAAGGTTCGGTAGAATTCTGACATGAAACCATCTGGTCCTGAACTTTTCTATTTAGTGAGATTTGGAATAGTTGATGCTATTTCAGAAGTTGATATTGGCCCATGCAGCATTTCCAATTCACTCTGGCTAAGTCTAGGAAGGTGATGTGCTTCCAAATAATGGTCAATTTCCTTCAGATTTTCATATTTCTTAGAGCAAAGTTTCTTGTAATATTCATTAAGGATTTTTGAATTTCTGAGGGGTCTGTTGTTATTACGTCTTTACCATTTCTGATTGATGAAATTAGAGATTTTCCTCCTTTTCTTCTTGATTAGATTAGCCAAAGGTTTATGTATTTTATTGACCTTTTCAAAGAACCAACTTTCTGATTCATTGATCTGTTGTATAATTCTTTTGTTTTCAATTTAATTTAATTCTGCCCTGATTTTGGTTATTTCTTTTCTCCTGCTGGGTTTGTGGTTTGAAGGTTCTTCCTTTTCCAGTTGTTTGAGGTGTGCCATTAAGTTTTTAATTTCCTCTCTTCGTTCTCTTGAGGAAGGCTTGCAGTGCTATAAATTTCCCTCTTAGAACTGCCTTTGCAGTATCCCATGGGTTTTGATAATTCGTGTCTTCATTGTCATTTTGTTCCAAAAATTTAGTAATTTCCTTCTTAATCTCAACTATGACATTCAGCATAAGTTTATTTAGCTTCCATGTTTTTGTTTAAGTATGCAAATTCCTGTTATTGTTGAGTTCAACTTTTATTCATGGTGGTCTGAGAAGATGCAAGGAATAATTTCTATTCTTTTGAATTTGCTGAGGTTAGACTTGTGACCTAAGATATGATCAATTTTGGAGTATGTTCCATGGGCTGATGAAAAGAATGTGTATTCAATTTTATTACGATGAAACGTTCTGTAGATGTCTGTTAAATCCAGATGTTGAATGGTTAAGTTTAAACCTAAAAATTCTTTACTTAGCTTCTTATTGGAGGATCTATGCAACATTGCTAAAGGAGTATTAAAATCTCCAACTACTATGGAGCTGGAAGAATTCAAGTTACTCATGTCTATTAGAGTTTTTCTTATAAATTGAGGCACATACTGGTTGGGTGCGTAAATATTAATGATTGAAATATCATCATATTGAGTATTACCTTTAACATATTTGAAATGTCTGTCTTTATCCTCCTTTACTTTGGTTGGTTTAAAGTCTATTGTATCAGCAAATAAGATTTTTCTGTTTTCGATTTGCCTAGAATATAATTGACCATAACTTCCCCTTGAGTCTATATTTATCTTTTAATGGAAGATGAGATTCTTGTATACAGCAGATCTCTGGTCTGATTTTTTGTATCCAGTCAGCCAACCTATGCCTCCTAACAGGACAATTTAAAGCATTCACATTAATTGAAAATATTGATAAATCTTGAGAAAATATACTGGATATTTTTAATCCTTTTGTCGTTGTGGTAGTTGGAGTCTGATAAAAAGTTTCTGAATGAGTTTACTATTGCGTTGGAAGATTATGCTGGTCATTATGGAGAATAGGTCTGAGAATCTACTGGAGAGCTGGTTTAGTTATGGCAAATTTCTTCAACATGTGGATGTCATTAAAGTATTTAATTTCTCCATCATAAATGAAACTCAGTTTAGCTGGATACAAAATCGTGGGTTGAAAGTTATTTTGTTTTAGGAGATTGAAAGTTGATGATCATTCTCTTCTAGCTTGACATGTTTGATCAGAGAGATCTGCAGTTATTCTAATATTCTTCCCCTTGTAGGTTATAGATTTCTTGTGTCTGGTTGCTTTCAAAATTTTCTTCTTCATATTAACTTTAGTGAACTTAATTAATTATGATGTGCCTAGGTGATGTCTTATTCCAGTTGAGTCGTGCTGGCGTTCTGAAACTGTCTGCTATCTGAATTTCAGAATCTCTTGGCCTGTCTGAAAAATTCTCTTTCATAATCTCATAAAGAAGAGACTCTGTGCCTTGTGATGCCACTTCATCTTTTTCAGGTATCCCTATAAGGCGAATATAAGGTTTTCTTCAAGTTATCCCAGAGCTGTCTGAGAGAATGATCTGTTTTTGCCTTCCTTTTCTCTTCCTCTTTGTAGGTTTGGGAGCATTCAAAAGCTTTGTCTTCAGTGTCAGAAATCCTTTATTCTGCTTGTTCCATTCTGTTGCTGAGGGATTCTGCAGTGTTTCTCATATCTTTGAGGGCTGCAACTTCTTGTCTCAATGTGTCAATATCTTTGGTCATTTGGTCTTTGAATTCCTTGACTTCTTGAGACAATTTTTGAAATGCACCCTGAATTTCTAAATCCAACTTTTCCTCTATTTTATTAATCTTGTTTGCAATCCTAATTCTGATTTCAATTTCTGACATCTCAGCCTTCTGTTTATGCATAGGATCATCATTTGTGTCCACCAAATTGTTCCTTGAGGAGGATTGATCTACTCTGGTTATTCATGTTTCCAGAGCTTTTCCGTTGATTCCTCCCATGATTAATTTTACCCCGTTTAGCTGGATGAGTAGATAAGAACAAGTTGGGTTGGGGGTTCTAGGAGTAGTGATTGACCAGTCCTTTGCTTGAAAGCTGTAACTGTTATCTGTACCTTTTCCCCTAGAGTTTTGCCAAGGACCCGTACAGTGCTATTGCTTGTGAAACTGGGGACCTTCTTGGTGTGGTGGGGTTAAGTTGTTTTGTCGTATTTTCAGCTGGTCTTGTCTTACCCTAGAGAATCAGTTACTCTCAATTGAAATCTGAGCTGTGGAGAAAAACCAGCAGTTAAGTCACCACACTCCCCAAAGGGAACAATTGGAAAAGCAAAATCAAACCTTCCCACTAGCACACACCCTTAGTACCATTTTGGAAAGTCCTGGGGTGATTGGCCCAGTTGAAGAGTTCCAAATCAATTTTCCCTGCCAGCACTGGTCTCAAATGGAGGAGTTAAAAAGTCTATGGCAACTAGATAGCAGGGATCTGCTAGAAGCTCTAGTATAACTCGCTCCAATGCTCTGTGAGCTCCAGAGGGCCCCCCTCAGCAAGTAGATTAATCTGGGAAGGTTAATGCCTCCTTCCCCATCTTGCCCCTCTGTTACACTCGGTGGTAACCCCGCAGGGCTGTGATCCAGTTTCCTCCAATGAGTAGATCTTCCAGAGGTTTGTGCCTGCCTGAGTAACAGGGAGGTCTGTGGATCCTCAGCCAGTCCACCAGTCCCTGTCACTGTTTGACAGGGGGAAGTGAGGCCTGACAACCTGGGTACTTGATAGGGGCTGGGGTGATTCATTCAGTTCCAGCCCTGTCCCTGATTGATGTTGCTGATAGAACAGAACAAATTCACAGAATCTGTTTTTGTCACGGCTATTTTCCTCTGATCAGACATTGGGCTGCAAATAGGTCTGACTCAGTCTGTGAGTTTCAACCCTTTGCCTCAGTTTTCATCCCCTGAGGGCCAGATTTATCTGAAGCTAAGTAAAGTAGCCTCCACTCTGAGAGTCAGCTGACTCTACCCGTATTTTAATCCCCACACTGTGTCCTAGCCAGTACCACCTCAGGCATATCCTTCATGAGCCTTGGTTGCTGGTCCTCTCTGCAGGTGGCTGCCACTGGAGAAGTCACCCAGCTTCCCCTGGCTGCCCATAGAGGCTGAGAGTGTCTCCTTAAAACATCCTCAGGGGTGCGAACCCCACTGTCATTGTTCCCACTGCTGTGGTTGCCATTCCGTGCCTCAGAAGACTGCCTCTCAAGTTTGGCCACTTCTTGCTTCACTTTCCGCTCACCACTCCCAAGCCAGAAAATCAGCATAGATCAGCAACTGTCTGTGCCCTCTCCACAACCCTCAAGAAAATGTCCAAGATTCTGGATTCCGTGGGGGAGAGGCCTCCAGACCTTGGGGTGAGAGTGCAGGGGAGTGCCAGGAGTTCAAACTTGCAGGTAAAGAATATATACAGTTTTATATAGTTTTATGCCTGGCAGGAGAGTGCCATGGCATCCTAGTAGGGGAAGGAGATCTGGTTTTTAAAGGGTCTCTCCTGTGGAGTAGAGTGGGAGGACATCTGAACTCTGCTTGCTTGTTTGTATGTAGGTATGGAGTATACTGCGAGCCATTCTCATGGGGGATGGGGACTCCTGTCTTCTTGGTGATGTATACTGTACCTTTTGTTTGTATCCTTGGGGTTGCAGGTCGCCCCAGCAGGATTGATATCTGTTCTTCGACCTTCTCTTTTGGCTCAGATCCAAACCATCTGCTTTCTTGTTAAATTTCTGTCCTTTAACTTTCCTTCTGGATGGAAGCCTCTGTGGAAAGCTGGCTACAAACCGCCATCTTGGCTCCTCCCCCAATTTGTTTTCTTTTTAACTGATTGTTTCATCATTTCCATAAATAGCAAATCCAGAATTTCAAATGCCACATGTAGAAAAATAAATATATCATAGATTTCATTCTTGAAGCAGTAACTGAATAAAATCCTTTCTCATTTGAAGTCAAAATTTCACCTGCTATCTCCCTCTTTTTTTTTTTTTTTAATAATTTTATTGAATCATAATTATGTACATTGGTGCAATCACAGGGCACGATTCATATACATTCAGAAATATTTTGATTATACTGTTACAGATATCCTTCATGGCATTTCCTTGATCACTATA
>CAUYON010176506.1:0-10632 GCA_963573935.1 Arctocebus calabarensis
GACTGGGAGAGAAACGGAGAGAGCTTCTCTCTCCCCACTAGAATTTTCTCCCTCTAACAGATGCCTTAATGTTTTCTGTATTCTTTTCTTTCTTTTCTGTGAATAAATTCTGTCTTACAAAAAAATAAATAAATAAATAAAACAAACAAACAAAAAAAAAAAAAAAAAAAGATGGATGAGCTTATACCTAGGCTGTATAATCTTTTCCAAAACAATGAGAAAGAAGGAACCTTTCCTAACACATTTGATGAAGCAAAGATTACCCTGACACTAAAACTAGGAAATGACTCAACTGAAAAGGAGAACTAGAGACCAATTTTACCAATATTGATGCAAAACTATTCAACAAAATCTTAGCCAATAGAAATCAGCTACACATTAAAATCATGATCAGGGAGGCTTCGTCAAAGGATTGCAAAGTTGGGTTAACGTACATAAATGTATTTCATCCTGTTAATAGAAGCAAAAACAAAGACTCTACAATCCTCACAATACATACAGAAAAAGCACTTGATAAAATTCAGCATCCTTTTCTAACAAGAACATCTAAGAATATAGAAATATCTGGCATATTTCTTAAACTGATGGAAGCCATAGACAATAAACTGATAATTTGTATCATAGTGAATGGAGTAAAACTGAAAGCTTTTCTAGTTAGAACAGGAACCAGACAAGGACGTCCTCTATCACCGCTACTATTGAACACAATGCTGGAAGTTCTAGCTATGCAATCAGTCAAAAAAAGGAAATAAAAGACATCCAAATGGGGACATAGGAGGTCAACTTATCACTGTTTTCTGATAATATAATTTTTTTTTGGCCAGGGCTAGGTTTGAACCTGCCACCTCTGGCATATTTGAGCCACAGGCACTGCCCGATAATATGATTTTATAGTTAGCATTTCACAGAGACTCAACCACAAAACTGGAAGTGATCACAAAATATAGTAATGTCTCAGGGTGTAAAATCAATGTCCACAAATCGATAGCCTTTGTGTACGCCAATAACAGTCAAGTTGATAAGGTAAGCAAAGATATCATTCCCTTCACAGTAGTGTCAAGGGAAAAGAAACACCTAGGAATACACCCCTCAAAAGAGGTGAAGGACCTCTACAAAGAGAATTGTGAAACCCTAAGAAAAGAAATAACAGAAGACATCAACAGATGGAAGAATATACCATGCTCTTGTTTGGGAACAATCATCATTTTAACAATGTTGGGATTGAAGAATTAACAATCTTCAATTGGGAAGATTGACATTTTAACTAGGAAGAATTAACATTTTAACTAGGTCTAAACAATGCAAAGCAATCTACAGATTCAGTGCAATCCTTATTAAAATATGAACATTATACTTTGAAGAACTAGAAAAATAGTTCTTTATTTTGTACAAAACCAGAAAACCTCCTGTATAGCAAAAATTATTTTTAGTAATAAAAACAACACCAAAGGCATCACTCTATCAGGCTTTAGATTGTATTACAAGTCCTTAGTTATAAAAACAGTGTGGCATTGTTCCAAAAATAGAAACATAGAAATATGAAATGGAATAGAAAACCCAAGAGATGAAACAAGTCTCTTATAGCCAATTGACATTTGATAAACTAAATAAGAACACAAACTGCAGAAGAGAACTCCTATTCAATAAACGGTGCTGGGATAACTGAATAACAGGATAACCACATATAAAAGACTGAAATTGGACCCACACCTTTCACCTTTCACCACTTACAAAAATTGACTCAAGATAAGCAAAAGATTTAAATCTAAGACATGAACCAATAAAAAAACCTAGAAGAAAGTTTGGGAAAAACTCTTGACAATGTCATCCTGGGAAAAGATTTTATGAAGAAGACTTAGGCAGCAATCACACAAATAAGCCAGTGGGACTTAATTAAACTGAAAAACTTCTGTACAGCAATGGATACACACAATTAATGCACATAGACAACCTTCAGAATGGGAAAAGATATTCACATATTACAAATCTATCAAAAGCTTGATAACTTTTGCATATAGAGAACTCAAATTAATCAACAAAAAAGAGCAAACAATCCTATCTATCAGTGGGCAAGTGACATGAACAGAACCTTTTCTGAGGAAGACAGACAAATGGCTACCAAGCATATTAAAAAATGTTCACCATCACTAATCGTTAGAAAAATGCAATGCAATCAAAACCACATCAAAATATCACTTAACAGCAATGAGAATAGTTGACATCACAAAGTTGAAGATGCTATTATGGGCGTGGAGTGTAGGGAAAATTTTTATACTACTGGTGGGATTGCAAACTAACACAACCTATTCACCAGGAATTATGGAGACTCCTCAAAGAACTCGTGTTAGATCTCTGATTTGTTCCCATAATTTCACTGTTAGGTATCTATCCAGAAGAAAAACACAATTATTTATCAGAAAGTTATTTGTTCTAGAATGTTTATAACAGCTCAATTACAATTTCCAAGATGTGGAGAAACCTAAATGCCATTAACTCAAGAATAAATTCATAAGCTGTGGTACAAGTATACCATGGAGTACTATTCAGTTGTAAGAAAAGATGGTGACCTTACATCTTTTGTATTAACCTGGAACCTATTGAAACATATTCCTTTAGTAAAGTATTGCAAGAATGGAAAAGCAAGCATCCAGTGTACTCAATTTTATTATGAAGCCAGTGGAAGTTCTAACACAGGTCCACATAGGAGAAAAACTTAATTATGTTCAAATTGGAGGGAATGGGAATGAGACAGGGGCAAGCTGTGTGATTGGCATGCTCCCTCTTGAAGGGCACAATGTAGGGAGGTATGACACAACTTGTGAGTGTGGAACACAACTACAAGAGGGGCTTTACCTAAAAAATTAAAAAATTGTGACCTGTCATTTGTAACCTCACAATATTCTGGAATTAAAAAAAAAAAAAAAAAGCTTCTCACAATCCTGGAGCATAATTTTTTTTTGTTTGTTTGTTTTTCTTTCTGTTTTGTTTTGTTTGTCTTATCTACAATTTTTTTCATCAATGTTTTATAGTTCTTTTTGTAGAGATATTTTTACTTCCTTGGTTAAGTATATTCCTAGTATTTTATTTTCTTTGCAGCTATTGTGAATGATATTGAGTCTTTGACTCTCATGTTGCCTGTTATTGGCATATAAAAGTGCTACTAATTTGTGTACTTTTATTTTTATGACCCAAAACTTAGATAAATTTATTTATGAATTACAGGATTCTTGGTGGTTGTCTTGTCAGGTGTTTCTAGATATAAGGTGATAACATCAGCAAAAAGCAATAATTTAATCTTCTATTTCCCAATTTGGATACCCTTTATTTCTTTACCTTCCCTTATTATTCTGGCTAGGGCATTTTTCAAACTATACTATAAGCCTATAGTAACTAAAACAGCATGGCATTGGCACAAAACTATAGAAGTAGATGAGATGTAGACCAATGGAACAGAATGGAGAAAGAGAACCCAGATATAAATTCAGCCACATACAGCCAATTGATCTGCAACCAAGCAGAAAATTAATATACACTAGGGAAAAGAAGCCCTATTCAATAAATAGTGCTGAGAAAATTGAAGAACCCATGCAGAAAAATGAACAGCATCAATGTCTCTTACCACTGACAAAAAATAATTCAAGCTAAATAAAACTCTTAAATACAGGGCATGAAACCATTAGAATTCTAGAAGAAACTTTTGGAAAAACTCTTCTAGCTATTGGTCTAGGCAAAGATTTTATGAATAAAACCTCATGGAAATTAAAACAACAACAATAATGAATAACACTTGATTAAATAGAAATGCTTCTACACAGCAAAGGATATGATCATCAGAGCAAATAGACAATGTACAGAATGGGAGAAAATATTCGCAAGCTATATATTCGATATAGGGCTAATAAGCAAAACCTATAAGTCAGGCGAATCAGCAAGAAAAAACAAATAGCACCATTCAAAGTGGGCAAAATACATGAACAAAAGCCTTTCAAAAGAAAATAGACAAATTACCAGTAAATATGCAAAAATGCAGAATATTACAAGTCATGAGAGAAATCCAAACAAAAACCATACTGAGCTATCACCTGATATCAATTAGAATGACTTTTATTAAAAAGTCTAAAATCAATCAATATTGGTGTTGATGTAGAGAGAAAGGAATGTTTCCCCTACTATTGGTGGGACTGCAAATTAGTACAAAATCTATAGAAAACAGTATGGGGATTTCTCAAAGAACTAAAACTATACCTACCATTTGATACAGTAATCTCACTATTCAGTATTTATTCCAAAGCAAAATAAGCCATTTTATTAAAAAGACATCTACACTAGAATATTGCTGGATGATTCACAAGTGCAAAGATGCATAACCAACCCTATTGCCCATCAATTCATACTTGGATTAACAATATGTGATTATTTGTATGCCCAGCCAAAAAAAAAAAGAAGATGAATTAAAGCCTTTTGAAGCAATTTGGAAAGAACTGGGCCCCATTTTCCTTACTGAAGCATCTAAATATTGGAAAAACAAACACCACAAGAATTCACTATCAAACTGGAACTATCTGATGAGCACAAATATGCACAGAGGGAACTAAAACTCAGTGGATATGGAGGACAGAGAGGAAGGACAAAAACCAACCTCTACATTACAGAGCACCATCTGGGTAATGGGTATACTTATAACCCTGACTCAAGCATTACAAAAAATGGTCCATATAATGAAAAAAATTGTGCCCTCACAATATTTTAAAAATAAGAAATACATAATTATTTTAATGTTTAAAAATAAGATCACACTAGCTCTTCATTTTATGTGGTTCTTCTTGATTAATATGTAACAAAATAAATAGAGCTAATAAACAGGACTGAAGAGAAATAAGGAGAACAAAAGGTAAACAATCTTCATAGATTTGTTACTTCCTTGGTTAAGTGTATTCTCATACACATGAAGAAAGAGTGCAAAAACTCCAGTGTTAATGACGGTATGAGAAACCATCATTGAGATACTGCTACATGACGTCACTTCCTTCAAAGAGGTTCAAGTCCAGTGCGACTGGGAAGCAAACAGCATGATAAAAAAACATGAAAAATAAGTACCGTGAGTGAGGGCAATTTTAAATTTATGGCATGTAAAAAGACAACAAAGAGCTAATAACTTTTAAATTCCCAAGCTAAACTAAATTCCGTGCCAAATTCCTTGAAGTACATTTCTAGTATGAAGTCTTTATACATCGCAAAGCTTTAGTTTATTAAATAATGATGAATTTTATAACAATTTCAATAATATTTGAGGAAGTAAAAAAGACATAAGGTTTTTGAGAGACTGGAGAAATTCTAAACTACTTTATTAAATAGGAGGATTATCAATGTTACTAGGAATGAGCAAATTTTCATTTAAAATAAAAATCCTAATAGACCACTTTTTCTTTGTAGTTATTAAACTCAAAACCTAGGAGTACTGCTGTACACACACACAGGCTTACTCTTTACTCTAATTCTACCTCTTTCTTCTTAACTATTTTTGAAACCATCTGTACCCTAAAAAAGTTGGAAGGAATGTCACCAGACCAAATAATGGAACCTTTAGTCATGTAAATGATAAAAATAACATATGTGCATTGAAGGGATATAGATGGTATCTGTGCCTAAAAGATATTGACTAAATTTTAGATAATATTAGAAAATATGCCACCTGATGTTATGTTTATCAATTTTGTATTTAAAAGCTTTATTTAAATTTCAATGTCAAGTATAGCTTTAAACCAATATAGATAAAACTAATGTGCAATGTACATTCAAACAGGCACATGACATGAAACTACCAGATACTTGCTAATATAATAGGGTATTTTCAAGTTTTGTGTGTACATCAGCATAATAGACATGGTCTGAAAGTTTATTTAATGACAAGTTAATTGAAATTTTTACCGAATATAAAATATGGCTTGAAGTAATATGATTTAATGGCAGTTCAGGTGCCAAGTCCAACACTTTTTAGGATAATAATGGAGAAAAAATAGTTAAAGTTTCAAAGTTTCTTGGTTGTTATATTGATTTTTGTGATTCCTCTCATTCCTTTTGAAACAGAACAAAATTAGGTACAGAACACTAATTATTAAATATTATTTGTACTAAATTAAAATCAAAGGTTATATTAACATATTTATAACACTTAGAACAGAAACATAAGTGTCCACTAGTATGCAGAATGAGTAATCATTTGGCTTCTGCATTTAATAATAATGGCAAAACTGAAATGTGTACAGAGAAACCTGCCAACATTATGAAGGTTCTGAAAACCATGTGTTGTGAAAAGTTGTTGAGAGAAGTAGTTAACACTAGATTGGAAAAATATTTTGTGTATAAAGTGATCTAAACAGCTTCAATTAAATTTTTTAAAAAAATTGTTGTATAGAAGAGATATTAGTTTTATTAGGTGTACTTTTATTAGAATCATGTCTAATTTCCAAACATCAAAATTTTCCTAAAGAGAATTATCTGTTTTTAATGGAGGAAGTGACTTCACTGAAAAAATTTCTAAAGCACAGACAAAATTATTTCTTGATATTGTAAAGAGGCTATTGCATTAGGTTGAAAATTGTGCTAGGTAATGAGAAATATGATTCCTAACTCTGTTATTTTGTAATTATATTATTCAAAATTGTGGAGTAACTAGAGTACTAAGATTCTTAGGAAAGAATCTCTTAAAGCTGTTTTGATTTAACAGCTTCTACATTTATTTACTTTTAATCTTGGTATTCCCATCAGCAACATAATGAACCCCATTAATCTAATGCTACCTCTTACTTTTTATTACCTTTAAGACCACGAGGATCCTAGAAAAGTAAGAAAAAACATCTTCACTCACATTCTTAGGAATAGGTCATAAAAATGTGAATTATATCAGCTATGTAATAATAAAAAAATCTACTAAAATATGAATGAAGCATATTTCAACCTTTAATATGCCTTATTTACAAAAAACATATTGTTGTGATAATATTGTATTATATAACTCTAACTTCACATATTAATTGTTTCTAGACTAATTTTCACCTTTTCTTTTGCATAATGAGCCATAATATATGCTCTCAGAGGGCCTGTAATCCTCCTACAGTTGCTTTGATGAGAATAGACGAGAAAAAACTGCTAATTTGCTCTAAAGTCAATTTTGATCTGACTCTGAGATTGAAAAGCAAACTGCTAATACGTTTTGAAGATTTTCCATGTTATTCTATGAGTACTTTATGAAGTAACAATAGACGTTTTCAATTTAAAATATCATGGAAGAGAACACAGTTTGATTTCAGTGAATCTGCTTACAATTTTAAGGTTGTTTAATATTCTTTGCAACAATAACAATTTAAAGATTATCTGTCTTTTATTAAAGGAAATACTTTTATTTATTAAACAAGTTTCTAGAACAGCTTCTTTCTAATGGTCTATTTATGTATTCATTCATTTGTATACTCAATATTTTTGTTGTTGATCTTATACCAGTTATTTCTTTGATAGTGAGTGTTAAATTATGAATAAGATGTTAGGAGCAAACGAAAGTGAAAAGATCCAGATGCAAAACAAAGCATAGGACATTCAATGAAAACAAGCAAATAAATTTGATTAGAGCACAAACTATGCTTTGGAGGCAGGGATTAGAAATGAGACTGTTGAGGAAAACAAAGGTGAGTTTATGAGAAACACAGGTTATAGAATTCAGACAGAAAAGGGTTTGAATCAATAGTGTGATGTGATTTTTATGTCAGAAAGCACACCATGTAACATAAATCAGTATTGGAAACTTGTGTGGAATACTGAGTGTTCCATAACATAGAGTTGGAATACATTGGTGGATGGGGGCCAGTCAACATTGGTGGAGGAAAGGCAGTCAACATGGAGGCAAAGAAAACTTCTGAGTGGAAATCCAGGTAAAGATGATGATGTTCTGAATCATAGAATTGAAACTTTGGAGGTAAATTAATAAGTTAGAGTAGTAATGTCCAATTCTATAGAAATATAATAAGAGTTGTTTCAGTAACTATAATTTCTGATAGCTATGCTAGAAAAGAGGAAGAAACAAGTGAAATTAATTTCAATAATAAAATTATACTTAACCTAAAACATAATCATTTCATATGTAGTCAATGTAAAACAATTCTCAAGAAGTTATTTGCCATATAACTTTATCACCAAATATCTAAAATGAATTATCTCAATTTATATACCAATTTTTCATCATAAATCCTTCATAAATATTTACATTTCATACAATTTATGGTTTTTAAGTTATATTTACTTACCCTAGTTGTTCCAAATCTATTCAAATGTTTTCCAATAGCTGAAATGAGCGTAATTTAAATTTTTAAATTTAAATTAAGAAAACTTATACAAAATTTAATTTCAGGCTTTAATTGAACTCCCCTTATTTCAGATGCTCAATAACTACATGTAGCTATTGGCTATCAATAGGTATAAGCATAGCTTTGGAAAATATATAGAAAGGAGAACTAAGAACATATGTTACAGCATTGGATATGGTGGATGAGGGAGATGAAATGGGTAAGTGTAAAGACAAGTTTTCTGCCACAGGCAAATTTTTGGATGATGGAATCTCTCATCGAGGATAGGGAATGCTGTAAGAGAAACATTTGGGTAGGATTAAGGGAGACCAGAATTATAGTACCTCTCATAGGGGATATAGATTTAACTCATAATAGAGCACATTTCTGGAAAGTTGGTGGTTATTTAGTAAGTTATTGTTTAATGAATGAAACAGCATTAGATCTGTTTTCATTGCATTCCTCCATTTTTTAAGATGACTGCTATGTACTACGCTATAATTAACAATGTAAAATTGCTGATTATTTTCATGTGCTGCCTTCCCTTCTGCCAAATCATTAGTATATTCCGTTCCACATTTTAGAACATTTTCCATCAGTTTTTTCCAAAAAACTTTACTTAATAAAAATATAAGTGTATGTTTCTAAGTCCTTAAAGATACTCTGAATATTAAAGTATAGCAGTGCACTTAGTGTTGTATCTTTCAAGGTCGCTCACCTAATTTTAACAGTATACCTACCAATATTCATGCACTTAATTTGTAGGAAGAGAAATGAATGCAGGGTAAGGAAGTTCATGTGTCAATTTTCATTAGTAGTTTATATTTAATTAATTGAAATTACATTTATGATGCGACCCCTATGGCCCTGGTCGCGGTTGCCACACAAATGAACCAGGTGTGACATGGATTAGAAGTATAAGCTTGCAGGAGGCAGGCTGACCTTAAATGCAGGGTAGCCCTGAGCCTCCTTTGCAACAGCTATTTATTAAGGTTATACACAACAGGTGTGCAGAGTTAAGGTAATTACATACTGGCTGCATGTGTAAAGATTGCCATGTGCTCTTTCCGCACATGCTCTTTCCTTAGGTGTTCTTTCCCCACAACTCCCAAGAAGTACCAAGCACCAATGTTTATCACATGCTTACTAACAGGTGACAGATCTTATCTCATTTCAGAACACTAAGTTACTTGGGGAATTGCTCTTAAGTCACAAAACATCTCTAGGCTTGCCAGGAGACTGTCTTATTCTTGGCGTTTCCTTTTAATGTGATAAAAGTCAGTAAATGTCCTTGCAAGTGTGGTGTTCATTCCTCTACACATTTAATCATGAAAATAAAAAAGGCACAGGTAATTAATATATATTGATAATTATATATGTAAAGAAACTTGAAAATGTTATGTTATTAAATACCAATTTCCATTTCCAGGTGAAGAAAATTAAGCTTGGATTAAGAGATGCCAAAATTCATTTTGTATATTTTGTTGGTTTCCTAGTTGTTTATTTTTATTTATTTTTATTTTTACATATACATTTGTTAATTAGGTTTCCACTTTTTGCCTTCACAGAATTTAAAAAGGCTTAAAATTCAATAACAATATTTAAGATAAGGACTAGAAAAAAAAACCATGTAAAGGATGAATGGAGATAAATACATTCAGAAAAGAAAACAGACGAACGATTACTGCATCAAAATTTTAAGCAATAGGCTCGGTGCCTGTGGCTCAGCGGGTTGAGGTGCCAGCCACGTACACCTGAGCTGGCGGGTTCGAATCCAGCCAAACAACAATGACGGCTGCAATGCACCTGTAGTCCCAGCTACTTGGGAGGTCGAGGAAGGAGACTCGCTTGAGCCCAGGAGTTGGAGATTGCCATGAGCTATGAGGCCATGGCACTCTATTCAGGGTCACAGTTTGAGGCTCTGTCTCAAAGAAAAAAAAAAAAAGAAATATCAAAATATTAAGCAATATTAGTGATAATAATGCCAAGTAACATTTACATTGTCAAATAAGACATTATAGAGTGTTTTGAGTCTCAGGCTCATTATGAAGTCATCCGTTAACTTCTTATTTTTTTTTTTCCAAAGTCTCAAAAAAATAGACAACTAATATTATATAAATAAAAGTAAAGGAGGGTTTCAAAAAAAACAGATCATGCCAAATCTTATAGACAATGGAAAAAGAAGAAATATTTCAAAATCATTCTACTTGATCTGGGTACACCTGATATTGAAATTGGAGAAAATATATTGTTACAAAGGGATATTACAAACATATTTCACTTATAAATGAGGATG
>CAUYON010176507.1:0-64419 GCA_963573935.1 Arctocebus calabarensis
TATTTGATGGCATGCTATTCAATATATCTTTATCTTCTTATTTCTTACTAGTTTAATTTAGACTAGTTTTTTTTTTTTTGAGACAGAGCCTCAAGCTGTCACCCTGGATAGAGTGCTGTGACATCACAGCTCACAGCAACCTCCAATTCCTGGGCTCAAGTGAGTCTCTTGCCTCCGCCTCCCAAGTAGCTGGGACCACAGGTGCCCGCCACAACACCCGGACATTTTTTGGTTGCAGCCGTCATTGTTGTTTGGTGGGCTCGGGCTGGATTCAAACCCACCAGCTCAGGTATACAGGATTCGAACCCGCCAGCTCAGGTGTACATGGCTGGCGCCTTAGCCTGTTGAGCCACAGGCGCCGAGCCTAGACTAGCTTTGATCCTAGTTCAGAAATGACATTATTCAGGCTTCTACTTGTTCATAGGGTAAACACATCAGTTATTTAAATAATGGAATACTTGTATGATTAATAGAAGAATTTCAATCTGGGAAAACAGTTTATGACTTTCCCAAGGAAGTAGCTTAACTACAAATTTTAGTTCTTTATTTCATCTATACAAAATCAAGAATATTTTCAAAACTGAGATTTAATATAAAAATATTTTGAGATGGCAACACTATTATCGTTTAACTTTGGCAGGGTGTGTGTGTGCATGTGCACTTGTGTGTATGTGTAGGTTAACTAATGTGTATATTTTGTACAAGAATAAGAATTGTATCTACTTTCTGAATAATAGAACCTGAGTAAAGGAGGCAAGGGGCATGGGCAAAGACAGAATTTCAGAGTCCTTTGTCTAACACATCTTTTTTTTTTGAGACAGAGTCTCATTATGTCGCCTTGGGTAGAGTGCCACGGTGTCATAGCTCACAGCAACCTCCAACTCTTAGGCTTAAGCAATTCTCTTGCCTCAGCCTCCCAAGTAGCTGGGACTACAGGCACCTGCCACAACACCCGGCTATTTTTCTTTTGTAGTTGTCATTGTTGTTTGGTAGGCCCAGGCTGGATTCGAACCTGCCAGCTCCCGTGTATGTGGCTGGCGCTTTCTAATACATCTTAACCAAAGGTGTTCACTGATGAGCTGTTCTAGCTTCCTGAATATGAAAATTCACTAATTATGTAGATAACAGGTAGGAGTCAAGGGCTTGCAATAGAACCAAATTTTCATTGTTCATAACAATAGTGTCCTTTGGTAAATAAAGGCCAAATCTTCCCTTTATGAAACAAGACACTTTAGCATCAACAACTGGTAGCATAATACAAAATCCCATTTATAAAATATCCATGCTTTCCAGCTGCAGCAGTGTACATTTAGCTTTCTATGCTTTCAGTACATTTTAGGGAAAAGTTAAATGGTGATTGAATTCAAAAGTAACCTTTTTGGGGTTTTGCTTTGCCCTTTGGATTTGGACATTTTCAGCCCAAATCCCTTTTCAGGAATGTGCTAACAGATGTAGTGGAACTGGAGTAAATATTCCTATTTTGTTTTTTAGCCTCATAGTCATATTCATAGCTATTAAAAAAAATGTAAGCAAGAGCTGTCTTTCCTCCAGAATAGTCATTTATAATTGTTTTTGCATCTTCTTTTAGAATAATTGAACTTCAGCTTTTTAAAATTGGAATATACTGAAGATGTTTACATTGAAGCAATGATGTGTGATTTTAAAAATAAACTTGAAAATTTAAAACACCAGAAAAACACTAATGAAAATGATATAGTTTAGTATATGAGAAAAAGAAAGAACAATAAATTTTTATTGCTATTAAGTAACTGTTGATGGGCTCCTTAATGTTTATGCCTTTTACCCTGCTTATAATTTTCTTGTATGAAATTTTTTTTTTCAGGACAGCTTCAATAGCTCTGCTAAATTTTCTGAATTCCTATTTTATTTGTCACCCTACCTCTTTTTTCTTTCTGCCAGCTGCTTGCAGACCTCCTGCCACCTCAGATTCAGGCTTCCCAATTTTTCCTGTAGAATATTGGCATCTGTTTTTGAGGACTGCTGAATTATTTCTTCCCCCGTTGCATTCAGTGTTCTGACAACAGTTTGCCGCTGCCTGATGCCATCCTGGAGTTCCTGTAAGATATCAAAAAAGCAAAACAAAAATGAAGCCCCATGTCCTTATATTTGAGAAGAGATTAAACAATGTGCTACCACATGTGGTTGTACTAGGAGAGAAAAATATATAAAAGCTCCACGTGAAAATTTCTCTATGAAACTGACATGCCCATATCCAAAGAAGACAAGACAGAAAGACGCCTTTTATGTATCAGGAAAAAAGCACCTTCTCGGTTCAGCTCCAGTTTTTATTTTTGTAAGCTTCTCAGCTAGAGAATGCTATAACGTCCTACAAATCAATTAGTTGGAAACCTTCTCAAGAGCAAATTCGATTTCTTGTCCCCACAAGGGTGTTCCATGTTTAATAGTCTATGAAGTGTTGTAAAATTTAAACATGAACAAATATTTGGGTTTCTTAATGATTCTCAATGTGAAAGGTGAAAAAGAAGATAGTTTAGCTGAAGTGTTTTTTTTTTTAAAAAAACAACCCTCTAGAGATATTTAAATAAAATTAATAAGTATATGAGATGACATTTTCCTTCCAATGCTATTTGCATCGATGTATTTTGTATTATATGTCACATAAAACTGAGAATTAATTGCTTTCAGGGGTAGCCCATCAAGAAATCCCTAACTCTAGCCCAGGGTGAAGGAGAGGGTGATGGGAGGGGAGGAGGGAAGTTCAATAGAGGGAGGGTAAACGGTGGGACCACACCTATGGAGCATATTGCAAGGGTACAAGTCAAATCTACCAAGTATAGAACACAAATGTCTTAACACAATAAGTAAATGAGGTGAAAGCTATATTAGTTTGATGTAAGCACTCCAAATTGTATTTAAAAAAATCAAAACATTGTACCCAACCAATTAATAAATGTATTCATATTATTTGAGTATATGACTTAATAAAAGGAAAACAATAGAAAAAAATAAATTAGATGATGCAAAAAAAAAAAAAAAAAAAGAACAGAAAAGAAATCCCGGAGGGCCAGTAATAAATTTGAAAATAATCTATAGCCACCAGAACAATTTTTATGAATCTTTGATGGTGTGAAGCTAAAATGTCTTTTATTTGTTTTCCCAAATGAAATTTTTTTTTGCAGTTTTTGGCCGGGGCTGGGTTTGAACCTGCCACCTCCGGCATATGGGGCTGGTGCCCTACTCCTTTGAGCCACAGGTACTGCCCTCCTGAATGAAATTTTAAGAGTAAAGTATCAGAAACATAGTTTTATTTTTTAAAAGACTTGTAACCAAGTATGAGAAAAACCAAAAATATCTTTTTACTATTAAATAAAAATGGCAATAACTTTCTATTTATGTACTTTAGAAGATAATCTAGAATTTGTAAGGCAATTAAAGTAACATGTTACCCTTTTGGGGGCAAAATATGATTGTAAGAGGGACTTTTCCTAACAAATGCAATCAGTGTAACCTGGTTTCTTGTACCTTCAATGAATCTCCCACAATTAAAAAAAAAAAAAAAGTCACCAAATAGGAAACTTAGAAAATGAAATGATATATGCTAACCTGAGATACGTATCACATTTAAATCTAAATAGCTCCCAAAGCCTTGTGTTACTGATAATAATGTCAATACATAGAACTCTCTCCTAACAAATATGGTTTAAATTATCTAATATTCTTATATGCCCCTACCCCTTGGCCCAATACCAAACTTACAGTAGATTCCGGTACATGCTTCCCGAATGAAGGAATGAATTCATGTTTTCTGAGACTGAGGCTAATCTCCTTTGTTTTTTTTATTGCATTCATGTAACATTTTTTTGAATATTAGAATTTTTAGAAGCCTACTCTTAGCAACTAAAGACTGTAAATCAGCAAAAAGTAACAATGTAATTATTCCAGTACCTCTCAACAAATATAAAACTCTTCAGTTACTGAACTATTCACAACTGAATGCCCATGAAATGTGCTCTAATAAACATGAGATTGCTCCTTGTAACCCGCTGACTTTGCTTCATTGCTTTCATGTCACTCTTTTTTCACCTGTTTAGATCAGTGTTTCATGTGACAGTCGGTGCTTAGTAACAGACACCAGTCATAACACACTGTGTCTATATTCTTATGAAACCATAAAGTCTGAGGTCAGAGATTGTATCTTATTCATGGCTGTTTCCCATTGTTTAGTACAATATCTGGTGCATGAGGCATTTAACTATCTATTAAGTGAATGCATGGATCTATGGTTACAGGAAGTAGGGGGAAAAGAGGAAGGAGGAAGGGAGAAAAAAAATTAGGAAGCAAAGAAGTGAGGAAGGGAGAAAAGGAGAGAGAAAGGAAAGGAGAGAGAGAGAAAGAAAGGAAAAGAAGGAGAGGGAAAAAGAAAGGGAAGAAGGGAAAGGGGGAGAAGGAGGGAAATTAGCTCCATTTCATCATCACCATGGTATCATTCATGTTGATGCATATTATTGGGTCTCCTAGACATTCAAAGGAGTGAGCACAATTTTCTAGATTTTAGGCATTGTATAATGTACTTGAAAGATTAAAGTTGCAAATGATACTTTGCTATGCTATATACAGTAGAATAAACATCAAGGTATTCAATGAATAGTAGGTCACCAGAGGGATGATCTCAGTAGAAGGATAAAGACAAGTGACCTCTGGTTGTATTTGGAATTCAAAAGATGGGTAGGACTTGGATACGTGTAGAGAACTTTGCTTAGGAGTTATTAGGAGTTTGCAATTCACTGGCAGGCTATCAGAAATGACTCAGTTGTTAAATACAGGAATGTGAAGGCTAAAGCTGGTTGTGCTTCTGGATAATTCTGAGGCAGAGGCTCCACCATTAAGCTAATGTTGAGGGCAGGCAAACAGGCAAAACAGCTAGTACAGGAGTCCGATAGACAGTGTTAAGGCTAAAACTAGAGTTTTGACAATGAACCAGAAAGGATAAGCTAAAGATAACATGAAATGTTCAAGAGAAGTTTGACATCATTTGGGAGGAAGTTAGAGATACCAGCATGGTGACTAATGAAATAGGAATCACTTGATCTAAAACACGGAAATCAGGAAGTCAGACTCTTATTTCTGTTCCAAATGGTGAACAGTGCTTATAGCTATTAATTTATATGTTTTAACAATGAGCACACATCAGATGTGTGCTCCAGCAATTCCTCTCCGACTTTAACGTGCGTAAAAAAAACCTCCTGGAGATCTTGTTAAAGTGCAGATTTTGATTCAGTAGGTCTCTGGAGGGGCCACATTCCTGTATTACTAACCAACTTCAAAAGGATGTTAATACAGGAACAATGTTTTGAGTAATAAGGTGATAGAGTAGATGCCTTTTGAGTCTTTGCTCAGTAATCAAGAAATTCCTATTGCTAGTCGTAATGCTATAAACTAAAACTGCTTGGGAATTTTTATCTCAGCTTCTTTACTTTGCAGTTTTGATCTTGACCCTTTTACCTCATGGCTGATGGCTGTAATGACTTTTACAATGCAATTGTATAATCAACAAGAGTTTTATTGTTTTTAGTTCCCCAGTAAGAGATAGAATTAAGTAGCCAAAAATCAAATGGTAATTTAAAATTGTTAGATCTAAACATCATTTATAGAGAATCTCAAATAATGGCCTTCAGGTTTTTTAGTTTTGTGAAAGAAGAGCTCATTAAATAGTCTGTTGCATTTGTATGAGAAGATTTTGTAACCAGGGGAAATATTTACGGTGTATGTCTACTCTAAGAGAGCTTTCAGTGATAAAGCATAAAAGAGCAAAATAATGGATCAAAACAGGAAGTAAAAATTTGTATATGTTGTTTTGCAATTAGCCTCTGAGCTGGAAAAAGATAACACTGGATTTACAAAATTAAATGTAAAATCTCAATCAATTTTATTCACACAGTGAAAAAACAAATTCATTTTAGTTCTATAGCTTTCAAATATTTTAAGTACTGAATTATTCATTACCAATAAAATTTCCAAGCTTTGATATCATATTAATATACTGTTGTCATAGGCATCCTTATCTATTTCTCTGGCAATTAACATCTAGTCTTAGTTTGGGACAGAAAGAAAATCATAATTAAATCTATTGGATTATTCATCATAGTTAAAAAGCCTTATTGTGTTTTGATTTCAATATTAAAGCTTTCGCTCTTAATAAGGAGTGCATATCAGTTCCCCCTAGGGAACTTTCTCAAAATATAAAAGCCCAGGATTCTTCCCTAAACCTATTGAATCAGAATCTCTGGGGGGAGGGGACAACAGTGTCTAACATATACACTATCAAAGAATAGAGAGGCTGGCATGCAGAAGGCAGAGGAGCAGGGAGCAGGAGTGAAGGGCATGTTTTAGAATTACTGCATTATTGTTAACCTCTTTTATGCTCTGTAAATAGAAAAGTCTTTCTAAATTATAGAAAATAACACTGTTAGATATTTAAGTCCTTCAATTCTGGTCAAATGGGGAGAAGGAAAGAGGCAATATAGGCAAGGAAGGAACTGCTACATTTTTCACAGAGAAAAGAATATAAGAATCTTATAAAAATATGTGGCTCAGTGAGTAGGGTGCCGACCCCAGATACCAAGGGTGGCAGGTTCAAATCCGGCCCTGCCTGAACTGCAACCAAAAAATAGCCGGGCATTGTAATTTCATTAGAATATAGTGCTTTATCTTCTTTTTCTATCCTGATGAAGATCATTATCATTGCTTCTCTTTGTCAGTTCACAGAATTCAAGAGTTTTTGGTGCTTTTCTCAATGATAAACATGTTTGTCTCTCATGTTAGTTCTTAGACTATATGATAGTCACCACTTTCTTCAGAGATTTTAATCCACTTCAGAAAATATCTTTCAGCTTTTAGCAGGTGATGAACTTTCTTAAGGGAGCAAAACAAATGGCCAAGGTTACAGGCAAAGCAACAGGACACGTTCAACTTAACCTATCCATGGACTCAGAGACCTTGTCCTGGTGGAAGATTTGGTAACTCTGGGAGCCTAGACAAAGATGGTCAGAAGGATTGAAAGATGGCTAAAATTAGGGAAATCTAAGAGTTATGAACAGGGAGAAAGGAGCGAGAATGGAAAAACCGTGTAATATATATCAAAGAGAGGAAGTATGTGAAAAATGGCTAAAAGAAATAATCTTTTTGGGTAAAGAATAATGAGTGTAGGAGGTAAAAATCAAGACCAGAGGACAAGGACAGCCCAGAATGAGGAGGGAAAGAATCGGGTCTATCTACTATGTACAAGATAAAGTTCAAAGCTATTAGCAAAACAGGGGGCATGTGAAGGACCCCTGCATTTTCTTTTCCCCTCTGCCTTTGCAGCCTACTCTACTGGTGTCTGTTGCTCTAACTCCCAGTAAAATGGAATGACTTTCTACTTCCTTGACCGTCCTGCTAAGTTTCGTAGGACAAACTCATTACGTACCTGTAATAGTCAGTTTAAATGTTCCCTCTTTCCTGAGGCCTTTTAATTGTCCCAGGGGGAGCTAAGTGCCCCTCCTCTGTATGAGTATTTATGAAATATTTCTATTTAGTGTCATTCATATATGTATTGGACTTTGTAGCTGAAAAGTGAGTAACACTGAATGAGTGCTTTTTTCTCTTGAACATGAAATACATCTCCAAATTTGACTTGTACTACAGATTTAACTTTTAGCGAAGGACCCACAAGATCTTTAACGAGTACTTTGCAAAGCAAATCAAGTCGAAGAGGAGCAATCTTTGCAATGAACAATCAGAAATAAAAATCACCTTTTTAGCCTCTTCTTTTTCCTGATCTCATTTTATTTTCACTTCAGTAAACATTTAGTGGGCCTCACTAATAAAAATCCTGAAACCACCAGCATGGTTTTTAGTTTGTCACAGGCACTGGAGTTAGAAGGGGGTCTTGTTAGATTTCATCTAATACCCTCTTTTTATTGTGAGGTATAATACTAGATATGCTCATTGGTGACATTCCCCATCTGCTCCTGATAATGGTTGCTATAAAAGAATAATGAGAATTCCTTCTAAAACTAGAATTAGACCATTTCTTTTCCTAAGCAAACATCCTGACAATGAAGTAAAGGAAAATTATGTACAGTAGCAATTTATTTTAATGGGACATTTGCCTAATATCAAATTACAATGAAATTTCCTTTGGATGTGTTTATCTTATTCACATCAGTGATATATACATTCATTACTATCACTGCTATTAATGTGGATACCAAATGAATTCATCATAAAGTACTTTAAGTACTATATACTTTGTAAATTATCTCAGGCTTTTTTCCCTTTTCTTTTTCAAGAAATGACACATGCCCTGGACAAAAAGGAAAAAATCATATATATTCCCCGATTTCAAATAGAGATTTAATGCCGAGGGTTATCAAAAGGGGCAGAAAAAGAGTATGTGTTAGATTTTTGTCTTTGAGGATTTGAAACTGGAAAGATTTAAAGGCTGCCCTTTAAATCTGACCTCAGATGTGTTTTGATATTAGAATTTTATTTGTTTAATAATTTTATGCCTTTGGGTGGGGCAGGCATAGATGTAGCCTACCTCTCTCTGAAGGCATTTAACTCAGTGACCCTTGCTTTAAAGAAAACTATTGTTATAAAGTAGAAACTTTTGCAAAGCATAGGTTTTACTTTGTTAAAATCAATGTCAGTCCTCTCTAGGTTCAGAGATTTATTTAATACTTCTTGGCTTCTGAATCCTTCACAGAACCTTCAGGAGATATACCTGAAAACATTTAAGAGTCGTATTTTTTCCTATTTCTTAGATTTTTTTAAGAAAATAAATTGGCCTTTCTCTGATCAAAGGGTAACTCTTATCCATGGCTAAGCTCGCTCTCTTAGTATATGAGCTTGGTTATAGAACACATGACTTAAGGCATAAAATTCTTCCCACATAGTTACTACTATGGTTTTGAACGTGAAATATTTCATAATGGAACATGAAATATTTCATTGCAAATAACCAGAAAACACTGCTCTTAGGACAAAATATTTAAAAGGAACCATAGGTCATCTAAAATTTTTTATTCCTCTTTTGTGCAGCCATGTTATCAATTTAGAGTCACATTAATATTTATGCAAAAGCCATGTGGTGGGTAGATGGTGATATAGAATATCTGCGTGTGTGCATGGACAAAGCAACAAAATTGCTTATTTATTATTTTTTTGAGACAGAGTCTTATTTTGTTGCCCTCAGTAGAAGGCCATGGTGTCATAGTTCACAGCAACCTCCAGCTCTTGGGCTTAAGTGATTCTCTTGCCTTAAGTCTCCCGAGTAGCTGGGACTACAGCCACAATGCCCAGCTATTTTTTGTTGCAATTCTCATTGCTGTTTTAGCTGTCCAGGGCCGAGTTCGAACCCACCACCCTTGGTATATGGGGCCGGCACCCTACCCACTGAGCCACAGGCTCCACCACAAAATTGCTTTTTAAAAGTAAGACAATGTGTGAGTAGAATTGACTATAGACTGGAAATGTTTAATTAAAAGTTATAATCACATTGGTTCTGAAAAGTTGTAGTTCCCTATTGGCATTTTCCATGCCTGTGAGTGATTTTCATCCCATGAGTTAACTATTGACATTTCCTATCAGCTAGACGCTGTGAGAGATGCTGGGCCTCATTGGTTCCAGAAGGAAGAATGGATTGGAGAAGCTCTAGAGTAGAAATAGAGAGACCAACTCAGAGGAACCATGCAGTTAAGATGAGAACCATGCAGTTAGGATGGTAGCTTAGAGTAGGGATGCAGTGGTGGAAATGGAGAGAAGTGGGTGGAACCAAGTAATATTGGGGAGATAGATAGGACTTGACCATGTACCGGAGACACAAATGAGAACAATGATATCAATCAGACAGTTGAAGAGACTGGTCTGGAGATCAGAGAAATTATTAGGTCTGAACGTGTAACTGAGAATATTATCTGCAAAGCTAAGTCTAAGGTTTGTAATGTGATTTTGGCTCTACATGTGATTGGGTTCTCTATTTTTATTTAAATGGTTATGGGCAACTTCAAAGCTAGCAATCAACATCCAAATGTATTTTGGGACTCTGAATATTTGCATGATGAGTAATTTTGTCATTATTGACACTTGCTATGTCTACTATGCTTTATTTTAAGTTGCTGGCAGAGAGATTAATTGATACCATGATGGATATAATATAGAAAGTTGAGAGGCAGTATGATTACCCCCAAAATTTGAAGAAACAATTTGTTTTTATGAAGGTGCTTGTATTTTCCTGCCCTAAATTCCACCTACCCTTGGTAACAATCAGTGATCCAAGATGATTTCAAAATATGTTAGTGTTGCTCTTTAAGATAATGGGAATTAAATGTATTCCTTTAACTCTTTCTATTCTGTTTTCATAGGCATTCCATGGGCTTTTGATATGGAATATTCTACAAACATCTCTTCAATGTAGGTAAGTTATTTGATACAGGTGAGTATTCTCCGCAATGTGATTCATTTCAACAAATATTTAGGATACCTACTGTGTGTCTGAAGCTTTACAATCATAAATAAGCTTGTATTTTCTTGTCAACTCTCTCAATGTAATGGGGGAGAGCCCAGCAAGCAAATAGCTATATAGAATGCCATGTTACGATACAGATATGGAGACTGCTTTGTGAATGAAATAGATCAATTAATCATGTGATTGTGGGTCTGTATACATATGCAGGAGTAGAAGGTAAGGGAAAGAAAAAGAGGTTGTGGTTATTGTGATGATAAATTTTTTAAAAATAATTTTATTAAATCATAATTGTGTACATTGGTGCAGTCATGGGGCACAATGTGCTGACTTCATATACAATCTGAAATATTTTGGTCGAACTGTTAAACATAGCCTTCAGGGCATTTTCTTAATCACTATATGAAGACATTGATATTCTACATTTAACAAGTTTCGCCAGTACCCTGCTAAGATGCACCATAGGTGTGATCCCACCAATTGCCCTCCCTCCACCCATCCTCCCCCCGATGATAAATGTTTTGAAGACAGCTTTTTTTCCATTCCCTATACCACCTGGTACAGTATCAATCACTGCTCAGCTTAATAATTGCTCAAGAAATATTTGTTGATAAATCGAGCAGAGAACTGGGCAAGATATCCCAGCCTCTCCTTGACTGGTTTCTCGCTTGGGAAAAGGTTCAAAAGCAAATTTTTGAAATGTATACACCACCCTAGAGTGGAAACGAGATGCCAAGAAATCCCTGTGCTTCCTCAGAATTTCACCCGCTACCACAAATAACAAGTGATAAAGGAAAGGCTTAGTTTCTCAGTCTCTCGAGAATGGGAAGGCCCAGAAATACAATAAAGAGGGATAAAAACAGATCTCTGTGCCTAACATCAATTAATTGATTTTAAGTATTTAGCTTAGATTACAGAACCCTCAAGACATCAGCTAGCAATCCACATCTAAGCACATCTCGGGCATCACTAAAGTCTTATATGTCCCTCTGGCCAAGTTATGTAAGCAGGAAACACAAACTATTCTCAGTTTTTCTTCAAGCCTTAATTTCTGGAGTTAGGTTTCTTATTTTCCAACTCATTATCTGTTATATGGTAATGTGCCTCTCCTTCATGGATTTAGATGAAAAGAGTTGATGACAAAAGCAATTGTGCATCACTTGGCCTGTCCCCTGGAAACCAAAAAAATCAGGTACAATAATTGATTCTCTCCCCATTGTCAGGGAATTATTTATATGACATCAAGAGTCTATACCTTACTTAGACCTTTTATGGAAAAGAAGAACCTAAAAATAAAATAGCCAGATGACTTATTTATCCCTGTGAATCCCTAAAAGGTTAGGAAGAGTTGTAAAAAAGGGTGGAGACTGTAATGGATTTGACTTCTTTATCAATCTAATGTAGACAGGGAAATTCAATTATCAAATGTGAATATATTCCAAAATTTTATCTCTAGGGAGGCTTCCCTTTTAAACTGCCACACATCATTTCAGGACCTTTTCATTTGACGGAGATTTCAAAGAAAACATTTTCAAGCCGACATTAACATCATCCCTGAAAGCGGTTTCTCCTGTTGACTTCACTACTTATTTGAATGAAATCTGCATTCTGTCATTTATCAGGTGGGATATCACCAGTTCATCTGTGTTTTTGTTCTTTTCTTTTTTTTGCCCCTATCCAAGTTTTATCTCACTGATCCTAAATGTTACCCTTTCTTGCTCAGTTAGTTCTATTGTCATTGCTTTTCCTCCAGTCTGGTAATTCATTATATTTTATCTATGTTAGTGACAAGTCCTCCTAATTGTTTTTGCTTAAACTCTTTCACTGCATAAAATCCTACACAATCTTTCCAGATTTATCCTCCAGATGAACATTGCTGACGGTGGATTCCCTGATCACAAATTCATACAGAATACTTGCTGCCTGCTTATTGAACCCCAAAGAGCTTAGATTCCATAACCTCATAGCATCTCTGGGGAAAACCTTCCTGGGTTCCTCACTATGACTCCCCAATTCTTCACGTGTGCCTCAGCACAACTGGACAGCTCATGGTGATGTCCTGGTCATTTCTCAGACCTCTGGCCATTATGTTTTTCATCATGCATGGCCTCATTTTTACTTGTGGAATCCTTTCATTCCAATCTACTAGACTCTGAACTCCACAAGAGCAAGAACTATAACTTCACCTTACTTTAGTTCCTGTCAATGTACCTGCTGTATGATAATGCTCAAAACACATTTGTTAAATGATTAAATGAAGACGCACACCACATACTATCTCTATTATGTATACATCTTTGATGAAAAGTAATCTACCCTGTAAAATCCTATTGCCCTTGAACTGTGTCTACTTTATGGTGTTTTTCATAACCTATAAAAGTTAAATTTCATTATGTTGGTTGGAAGCTTAAGATATTGGCTTCTTTACCCTTGGGTTTCCCACTGTGCTAATTGGTTAAATTTTTCCAACTAAATGAATAAAGGAATGAATATGTTTAGTTGATATGTTATGAAACTGGAATTTTTTTTGTGTACCTTGATGGCATCTCTAAGAGCATAGCACATGTGGTAAAAAATAATAATTAAATTATATTTCTATACTTTAAAATACCTAGTAGGCTTCTAACCAAAACATTAGTGCTGATGGCTCTGAAGCAACTATTGTTAGCAGCTGGTCAAAGAAAATTAAAATGTCCAACACTTCATATTAGTGACAAGGATGTCATGCAGCAGTGCTTGTACTACAGCCTTCTAATAGAGTCTTCAGAGAAAGGAAGAAGAAAAGAAACAAAACAGGAAAATGACTGTCATTCCCAACATCCACCTTATACAAATGACCTCAGCACAATCTTATTTTCACCAAATAAGGACAAGAAGAAAGGCACAACTTTGACCCAGTGTAATCTATATGGATGGCCAATGAATACATGAAAAGACATTTACTATTGTTAGTCATCAGAGCCATGAGAATTAAAAGTGCAAGATGCTGCTTCCTATCCTATAAAATGGTGAAAATGAAAATGATTGACGAGACTAAATGCTGCTGCTGATGTAAAGCCAACGGAGCTCTGCATGATCACAGTGGCACTGTACAATGGCACGGACACTTTAGAAAACTGTTTGACAGCATATAAAGTTCGACATTTGGCCCGGCCATTCTACTACTATGTATTTCCTCAAAATAAGGTAAAACGTATATTCACAAACGCACTTCTGAACAAAGGTCCATAGCATCTTAATTCATATTAGCCCCATAATGAAAACAACATGAATGTTCATCAAAAGGAGAATGAATGGATAAATTGTGGTATATTTATACAATGTTACTCTACTCAGCAGTAGAAAGGAAGGAATTACTGATAAAAATCACAGCACGGATAGTCTCAAAAATAGTATGCTGATTAAAACAGTACATATTGTATGATTATATTTATAAGATTTGTAAACAGACAAAACTAACCTAGAGTGATAAAAATCAGCATAGTAAGTACCTATAAAGGCTGGGAATTGACTGGAAGGTGGCATGAGGCAACTTCGTGAGCGGATGAAAATGTTTTATTTTTTGATTGAGGTGTCAGTTTTATCAGCAATACCCCCTGACGAAACGTAACAGACTTATACTTAACATCTATACATTTCCTCATTCTGGGGGACCTTCTTCTATACTTCCTTAGCTACCTGCTTCAGTCACAGCCATCAAGAAAGCATGGGAAATACATTTGATGGGAAAATCGGAATAGCCAGCAAATCATGACAGATTGAAATCTGAGCTAAATGCAACAGGTTCAGAATTTATGTAAGACTAAGCTTTTCACCCCAAACAAATCTATCTCATTATTTACCTCAATTAAGAAGGAAAAATAGTATCTCTTTCAATGACTTGCCTCTCATCATTTGCATAATACCTTAGCCACGCTAACACTGAGAACATCCAAGAAATCTAAGTTCTTTCCCTCTTCACACAGCACACGGAGACTCCTCTTAGGCTAGAAGAGAACTAAGGCACAGGCTGACTGCCCAACCTCACTCGTTTGTAGATGACAGAGTTTGAAAGGGTTCAGGACACTAATCAGGTTGGCATGGGAAGAGATTGAGTGAAACATTGGGGATATTAGACTATTCGCCCTTTTACCATATACACAATGACCCAACTGGACAATCTCAAAGGCCACTGGCATCCATATTTCTGGGAAGTGTGTGTGCACGTGCATGCGTGCGTGTTCATGTGGGTGCCTAGTGTGGTCTATCTATTAGGTTAAGAAGGAAAAAGAGGGCAGCACCTGTGGCTCAAAGGAGTAGGGCGTCGGCCCCATATATTGGAGGTGGTGGGTTCAAACCCAGCCCCGTCCAAAAACTGCGAGTTCATGGCAGGGTTTGAACCCGCCACCTCCAGCATATGGGGCCGGTGCCCTACTCACTGAGCCACAGGTTCCACCCGAGTTCATGACAATTTTAATAATGCCTATATTTAGAAAATATTCCTGGGAGGCACCTGTGGCTCATCGAGTAGGGCGCCAGCCCCATATACCGAGGGTAGTGGGTTCAAACCCAGCCCCAGCCAAACAGCAACAAAAAAATAGCCAGGTGTTATGGCAGGCACCTGTAGTCCCAGCTACTCGGGAGGCTGAGGGAAGAGAATCGACTAAGCCTAGGACTTGGAAGTTGCTATGAACTGTAATGCCACGGCACTCTACCGAGGGTTAAAAGAGACTCTGCTTCAAAAAAAAAGAAAATCTAGAAAAGAGTCCCAATTCTAATGATTATGGTTTAGATGCTTTCTGACAATTTGTTCCCCCAAAGAAGAAGAGGCTCAGTCAGTCACCTTCTAAGTCAGATGTGCTCTGGAAGCAGAGGGTGAACTGTGACAGGTGGACTTCTAAGAAGGCCCCAGGATTTCCTGTCGAAAACACCCCTTATAATCCTCAGGGCTACGTGAATAGGCTGGATTTCCCCGTGATTAGGTTATGTTATTGTTATTTGGCACTGCTGAGGAATAAAGGGAGATTGGTTGGGCTAAACCTGAATCAGGTAAGCCCTTCAAAGGCCTGGCCTCTTCTCAGGGAAGAGATTAGAAGCTAAGAGAGAGTCATGCAAGGGGGTGGCAAGGAATGTAGATGGCCTCCAGGGCGCTGACACATCATAGTCAAAACTTCTTTCTTTTTTTTTTTTAATACAGAAAGAATGAAGGAGGAGTGGGGAAAGGAAGAGCAGAGAGAGGGAAGGAGCGAGGGGGCTGGGGTCTTGGTGTGTGCCACACCTTTTGGTGGCAAAACACGATTGTAAGAGGGACTTTACCCAACAAATGCAACCAGTGTAACATGGTTTTTTGTACCCTCAATGAATCCCCAACAATTAAAAAACAAAACAAAAAAAAAAAAACAGGCACCAGACCACAGCGGGAGAGAGATGTGAGACAGGGACAGCTCAGAAAAATTTCTGTTTAATTTAAACAATATCTTATGTATCAATAATAATCCACTTATTTCAACAACAACAAAAAAAAACTGCCAAAAAAAAAAAAAAAAGAAGGAAAAAGATGTAGTGATCTAATGATCCTAAATTTTAAGAAAATGGCTCTAGAGGCCCAGGAGGCCTTTAAGCAGCGGTTCTCAACCTGTGGGTCGTGACCCTTTGGACTGTATTAAAGGTTTGCAGTATTAGGAAGGTTGAGAACCACTGCTTTTGAGAATACACTTTTTGACAATTCCAGGGCAAATGATCGCAGTGAGTGGAAGGCAATGGGTACTACATCTAAAGAGATGCGTGCCACTGTATGGGGGAGGGGTCCCTAGAGAAGCTCAGCTTGGACAGGCTAGGAGGGACACCTAACAGAGGGCACATAGACAAGGACAATATCAAAGTGTATCAACAGTGGGGAAAAGCTGAGCCTGCAATGGATTGTGGCCTGTGATAACGTTAAAGAGAACATTCAGGGCCCAACATGACTTCTGTTGGGACAAAGAGCTAGAAAGACTGGGGAGGGGGCGTGGCGCTGCCACAGCAGCAGCCCTGCACAGCTCCTCTTGCTTGTCTGTTCTGTCAAGGAGAATGCTCATCAGACTGGAAAAGGCATCACCGTATGAGGGAAATGAAGCCCAAAATAGGTGAGGGAATGTAAAAAGAGTACCTTGCTGCTCCAAAGGAGCTAAAAAGCTCTGGCCCTGGGCCAATTATATCCCAGGGAAATGAGACAACTCCCACACTACAGTCCTTTCCTGCTGTGGGCGGGCTTTGAGGAGCTAGGTTAGCACTGTAGACGGACACATTGTTAAAAAGGGAGAAGAAGTGATTGCAACTACTTTCCATCTATTCCTGCTAAAGAGGATTTCTGGACGGCAGAATAAGGAGCAAATAGATACTCCTTAACAAAGACAACGTGAAGGCAGATTATTTGTGTTTGTATGACAACTTGTTCTTAGGGTAGACATGCGTACCTATGTTTGTGGTTGAATCCACTGGGAGCGTAAAAATTAAATTTCACCATTACAAACAACTTAAAATAGCTTTTCCCCAAACGAATAAGATTGTTCCCAGTTCCTAAAATGAAGTATGTAAGTACTTCATTGTATTCTATTGAGAGAGGCAACCCAAGAAGGGTGAGGTCTGGGAGAACAGGTCTTGTCAAGGAGAGCACAAGGATACACCTGCAGGGTCCTCTCCCTGGTGACTCAGCCTTTAGGAATCTGTAACTTCCTGAAACTTGAAAATGTCCAAGTTCTTTGAAATCCTGTAGTTCTGTGGGGGCTGGACTAGCATTTCCCGCTTGATTCAAACTGGCCAATGAGAAGGGTACCTGTTAGGTGGAACTTCTCGACTGTCAATAAAAAGGGAAAGATCAAGCTAGACGGGGAGCACGGCCATTTGGAATTTTTCTATGCCGTAAGCTCCCAGTTGGTGAATAAAGCCCTTCCCCTTTAAACGTGGTGTTTGGGTGCTCTTTCTCTCTGTTGGGCCTTGTCTTCCTGCAACACTATAAGGACTAGTATGACGTCCAATTGCCTACCACCTGAACGGGTTTGAGGTCTTCTAGTTAACATTGGACAAAGATACAATCGGGTACACACATCATTTTGTGCATTGGGTATGGTGATTATGTATTTCACTGATCCAAGAACAGGAAAAAAGAAGATTTCTGGGGAGTTGAGAAATATACATGGAAGGGAATCTTCTGAAAAGAGAGGCGTGTTGGAAGTAGTCTAGATGAGTACGCAGAAGAAAGTTCAACATGATCTCTGAGAAATGACATTAGTGTTCATATTTATTCTGTTTGTCGTATTTCACCATTTTAAGTATATTTTTTCAGTGAAGAGGTATAGATTTATGATCAGAAAAATAATGCCATATTTATTTAGAAAATAAATTTGTGGAATCTGCAACAAGGTAATTTTATCAGAATTGTTCACTGAAAATAGAGAGACTACATAAAATAGTCTTTCCCCATCCTGCCTTTAATTATTCAAAATTAACATTTTAAAATAAAGTTATCACATTTTATCTGCCATACTATTAGCACCTACAAATATAATGTACTGCATTTGCCTAAGTAGATATTACTCATATTCTTTATGGGTATAACCATATTTAGGAGACAAAATATATCAAAAATCATAAATAACATTTTATCACTTTTCAAGTAGCATCATTAAGCTCTTCTAATACTATGATTTCATACTTTCTTTAAGGGTATTTTTCTACATATTCGTTTTGAATAATCAATATCTACCATGAAATATCTAGGGAGAAAGGTTTTCTAAAACTTCCATAGGTTTAGTTCACTTCATGTCCCATTAACATGCTGCCTTTTATAAAAACAGAGACATTCATTCATATGAAGAGAAATTAGAATTAGACAAAAGTATTATAGGGCAATAGGTTAGTTTTGTTTTGACATTCAGAATAAAAAGGTAATAAGTACATGCATCATCATGATGTAAATAAAGGTCGTCCCTCAAATCCTATTCTTTTTTCCATATTGACCTTCTTCTTTTTTATTCTTGGCTTTAATCTAAAAATGCCGTTTCTATCTCCCCCTTGCTTCCATTTTTTATTAATATTTCATTTTATAGTTTGAAATTTTGTTCCACACCGCTCAACTCTTTTGTAGATTGAAGGATACAAATCAATAAAATGTAAAAATCAATTCATTTCTTTAAATAAGCACTTTAGACTTTTTAATCAGTAAAAACAAACAAACAAGGTTAACTTTGTATTCTACACTTAAAGCCATATCTCATTCCCAATGTGAAAATAAAATTATATGATAAAAAGGAAAAGAAGCAACCTGAGACATTTGCAATACCTTCCAGAACAACTTAAGTGCCTACCTACTCTTCTCTTCTGGTAAGATCTTTCATTAAAATGAAGAAAGGCATTTGGCATACAGAAATTTTCATTGGGTCAAATAAAACAAGGCATCATTAATACTATGTAAGAGAATAATTACAATTATCTTATGTTGATAATATTTTCATTTTATATACTTTATAAACTGCTTTTGGACAATTATTCCATTTGAGACCCACACAATTATGAGGTAGGGGAAAGTGTGTTATTAGTGCCAAGTTATAGATAAGAAATTGGGGGAATAAATGACTCATCCAAGTTGTCCTGTAGGTATTAAGATGGAAAACCAGGTCCCAGATTGTCATCACATTTCAGTGAAATTCTTGGTATTTGCTCTTTTCTAACTAAATTACTTAGATATTAAATTAATATGCAGAGGCATGAAAAGTAGAAATGACACAAAATTGGACAAATTGTGTGCATGTCTAAATTATTGTAAAAACAATTAACCAGTGTTTCATTATTATGCCTCTTTTCCTTGGAAGAAAAAGATTATTTAACACTGACTTTTCCATTAAACATCTACTTTAGCTTTCCATTTTGATAAGGCTGATATATTCAGTTAAATGTAATCATTGTATAAAAATATGTGGATTGAAATAATGAGAAACACCAACTTAGAATATGTTTGAAGCTAACTTAAAGAGGCCCACATCATTGTTGGGTTAGGTTACATGTTTCTGTAAAGCTACTATATTAGAATGTCATGCTGACATGATTCTCTATTTTTTTTCTTTTTTTTTGGCCAGGGCTGGGTTTGAACCCCCACCTCTGGCATATGGGGCCAGAGTCCTACTCCTTTGAGCCACAGGCGCCACCCCTGTGATTCTTGATAATGTATTTATTTATTTAATTATCATTATTATTATTTTTTGAGACAGAGTCTCACTATGTTGCCCTCAATAGAGTGCTGTGCTGTCACAGCTCACAGCAACGACCAACTCTTGGGCTTAAGCCATTCTCTTGCCTCAGCCTCCCAAGTAGCTGGGACTACAGGCACCCACCACACGCCTGGCTATCTGTTTTTGTTGTTGTTGCAGTTGTCATTGTTGTCTAGCTGGCCTGGGCTGGATTCGAACCCATCAGCCTCGGTGCGTGTGGCCAGCGACATAACCACTGTACTATAGGCACTGAGCCTTGATACTGTATTTAATGGCAAAAGTGTGCATAGTGAAAATTTGTAGAGTTCACTGCATCTCATTTTCTGTTTTCCATTGAAACAAGAGGATGAATGATGCAATTGTGGTATTTCTGCTATTAAATCTAATGAAAATTCTGTCCATTATCAAATGAATCTTCTGTTTTCGTTGTCCAAACAAATATACTCCAAAGTAATTTATTTTTATTGAAAATTCCTGTACTAATGTGATGACAAAACACAAACAAGGCTCTAAGTTCTTTCGGATACACTTGCTGGTAAGATATTGACTGGAGGGTAGGAGAAGATTTATTCTTACATTTCCATAATTATTTAAGTTACATTGACAAACCACGTATTGTACAAATGAACAGATTTTTAAACTAGCATCTTTTAATACATAATATTTGTCAATCTTCAGACATGAATATCACATTTTCCTTCCTCTCTATCAAAATACGAGGTTGAATGAGGTGAAATGTTACTGCAAAAATGCTGCATCTGCCCTGGCCAACAGTAATGTGGGATGATTTGTCTCAATGTGTTTTTATAGTAATAAGTCCTACTGTATTAACGAAGGACAACAAGCCACATTGCAGGCCATGAAAATCAATGACATAGGAAGAATAATTTCATTTGCCAAATATTTAAAATTCATAATCTATTTTGAAGATCACCATGGAAGTCGAAACAATGTGAAAGGATACATGTGGTGATAAGTTACTGTAATTTCTTTCAAAAAGATAATTCATATAAATAGAAATCAAGAACTCAAAAGGGGACTGTTCATAACAAGCATTGGAAAATTTATCTTCTACTATTCCAAGGTGGTAAAAGGTAATTTGTTTGAATCTCCGCTGTTCATAAGTGAGAGAGAGAAAGAATACTTATGCAGGATAGCTTAGTGTCCTTTGCACACAGCAGCATTCTTCACTTGCCAACTTTAACAATACTAAGATACATATGTCCCACTCCCCAGAATGGATGGGTACATGGAAGAAATTGCTTTGAAAAATTCTAGGTTTTAATTAAATGTAAAAATCAGCATTTAGAAACATATTATTATTGCCCCAAATAGGAGTTGTTCAAAGAATGATAGAATTAATTATATATCTGGATGGAGAAAATAGGGTATGTGAAGTCCCTAGGCGGGAAAACGCTTGATGTGCCTGACAAAAAGAAGCTGAAAGAAAACAAGAATGGTCAAAGCCCCTTGAATGAAGAAAAGGGAAGAATGAAATAAATATAAATATGCAGATTCATGTACAAGCATGGCCACCACAATGATCAAAATTGAAAGTGACCCAAAAGCCCAATAATTGGAGAATAATTAAGTTAATTATTTATAATTAATTTTGTGATTTTGTTATACTGTATTGTGTTTTAAAATAAAATTAACAACTTATTAATTAAAACATTAGAGAGGTATTAAGTGAGTGATAAAATTGCATATATAGTACTACTTTTTAATAGAATGAAACTGAAAATAATTAAAAGGTTGAAAGCAAGAGGAAAATCTATTAACAAAAGCAACAGATGGGGGGAAAGATTATGGGCATTTTAATTTTTTAAACACCTATCTGCATCTGCATCTTTAAAATTTTATAAATGGAACTTTGAAAGTTCTAAGTAAAAATGAAAAATAAAATGCAACTGCCTTTCCTCAAATATTAAAAATAAATTTAAATGGATATGAAATTAAAATTCTAGTATTCCTATATGCACACATACATTGAGAAAAATATTCAGTGAGATGCAGTGTTTGAATCCTGTTAATTGAAAGAGAAGGGGATGTACCTATATGCATGTGTGTGAAGGGGAAATTCCTCTCTACCAATGTATCAACCTGTTAATTACTTATCTACCATCTATATATATATATCTGTTATATACCCATCATCCATGTATCTGTGTATTGTCAAGTAGAAGACTTTTAAAATAATATTTGCTATTGAGCTATTATCCAAAATCACTATTAAATTGCTTACAAAGCTCAGCATGATTTTCCAAATAATTAAGACCTTTATTTGTATTCATACATGTGAAAGGTAATTGCTTAAATGAACACTGGGTGAAAAGATTTTGCTAACCACTGCTCTTAAATCCATTTGCTTGTCACCTTTCCTTAGCCTAACGAAAGAATGGCAATATGAAACCATATTCTAATATTCTCTTCTTTATCCTCAAAAGCTTTCTATGTTATGTCTATCCTGCCTTATGCAAAAACACCATTTTAAAAAATACAGGTGACAAGAATATTAATAGAATTACTGTGGATAAAAATATTTTAGTAGTAACTGTCACCTACTCTTTATTTTCTAGCACACATCTGAAAACTAAGCATATATACTGCATTGTATGAGAAAATAATCCCTACATAAAAATCAGACTAAATAAATAATTCATTACATATAATAATATGGCAGGTGACTGATGACTTATTTAATACAAAGTCTAGAAGAGTGAGATTTAGATGACACAAGTATTTGTCCATTTGGATTGACGCCCATAGCTCAATGGCTAGGGCGCCACCCACATACATTGGGGCTGGCAGGTTTGAACTGGCCCAGGCCTGCCAAACAACAATGACAACTACAACAGAAAAATAGCAGAGTGTTGTGGCGGGTGCCCATAGACCCAGCTACTTGGGAAGCTGAGGCAAGAGAATCACTTAAGCCTAAGAGTTTAAGGTTGCTGTGAGCTGGGATGTCACTGCACTCTACTGAGGGTGATTTAGTAAGACTGTGTCTCAAAAAAAGAAAAAAAAGAATTTGCCCATTTATTAGTTACATGATCTTGAGCAAAGTTACTTGATCTTTAGTTTATTCATTTGTAAAGTTTGATAATTAATAAAAAAGATTGCCACCTACCACCTAGAGTTGTTATGTGGATAAAATGATATGAGTAAGTAACTGGTTCTCACATTTTAATTATTTTTCCTGCCCCATTATGCACCAGCAAAATAATTATCTTCCAAAATTATATATATATTTTAGATATATAGGTATAGGTATATAGATATAGGTATACACACACATAACCACACACACACATATACATACATATACAGTATATTTTTTCAGGTGTAGTTTTTTTTACTTTTTAAATGTGAGTTACTCGCAGAATTTGCTGAGGGTGGTAAATCTGGCCTCAAATTGCAAATTATAATTACCTATTGTCCTTATTAGCTACTGAATTGATCCAAAAGCATTAAAGTATTACAAGTTACTTGTTGTCTTTTAATCAAGTTTTAAAGATTTTGGTTCCAGTAAAGAGAATAACAAATGTTGATGCAGCTAGCTTTCCAAGGCAGTGCTTGGTTTTGATATTGCCAAATAACAGTTCAGTCTAAGTTTTCCCTCATACATGTTTGCACTGGATCAGAAATGTTTCTCCATGCCTCTAGTATCAGTGAATGGATTTTTGACAAGCAGAAGGTTTGTTTCTGGATCAGTTTCCTCCTTCTGTGAAATGGCAAAATGCTTGTTATGTTATGCCAAAGAGAAACGGCCCTGTACCAAGGCAATCACTTTGTGACCTTAATAAAGAAACGCAATGGTAACAAGAACTAGGCAACCTGCCAGATATGTACATCTATCCTGGGTAACATTCAACCCATGGAAAGTGGCTTCCTTGTTACTGAGGATTACTGTTAGAATTGGGATGATGTTTCTCATAACAGGCTTTGACTATGGAGTGTCAGAAATCAATCAATCAATCAACCCATAAACAAAAAAACAGCCAAACAAAAACCCAAAGTTTTAAACATTATGCCTAGCTTTGAGCAAAAGCTATTGTGACTGAACTGCTTTGGACCACCCCATTGATCTTTAATGCATTAAGCAAATTGACTTAATTTGGGGGCACTTTACTCGTTTTCAGGAAAGTGCTAAACGGACATTTATAAAACACATAATAGAGAACGAAGTCTTCGGCTAAGAAATATACATTATTATTTGTATAAAAGTTCTTAGTGTTGTGGTTGCCTTTCTCTCCCTTTCTGGACATGCATAACAGCATTTCTATTTGCCCTAGGATAGGGTGCTCTGAGGCATTTTTCCAGTACGGCGGACGGATAATAAGTATGGAGAGCTCTATGCATTCATCTCAATGATGAAAATCAATATGTCATTGTGTGTTCATTAGAAGATATATAAAGAAAAATGGGTTTTGAATAAACTTTTTAGTGCCAAGTGTCTTCCCAATGTAAGTGAAAGATAAGAAAATATACTGCAAGAGACTTCTTTTATGCAAAGTCTTTGTCATTTTTTACTTTTGTCAGCTAAACACTTGATAGTCCATCTGAGTGAGCTTTTTACATCATTGAAATGTTCTTTTACTAGATAGTTCATTCAAAGAGCTCCTCCTGGAGTCAACATTAAGGCATTGTTTTGAAATAATATATTTTTTCCCCTAAAGCATGTCTATTGTTATCCATAAGTACAGAGTAGCAAATAAGTATGTGCTAACAAAGTCCAATGTTCTGGTTGTCAGTATACATTTTTACAGTCACAATACTGCTTTTTGACAAGCAGAAGGTTTGTTTGTGGATCAGTTTCCTCCTTCTGCTAAGGGACTATACTAGTGTTAAGGTTACCCTTAAAAGGTAACGATACCTGTTATTTTCCTTTCTTTATCTTTGTTGTCGTTTTATAACAAATGGCACACATAAACATAAAGTTAAATTGTGATTATGAGAAAATGGTACAGTAAGTTAAGCAATAGATTGAAAACAAATGGCTCAATTATTCATATTTCTATGGTGCACTTTTCATAGTGCCAATATTCCCTCATATTAAATGACAAGAGTATCAATAACTCACACAAGCACATGTTTACAGAATTCCTACCACGTGTAAGGCATTCTACTAAACCTGAATTAAAAATAAATATAAGGCTAGATTACTACTGTCTAGAAGCTTAATGATATGTTAGGAAATGAGATGTAAGCATATAAAAAGTTAAAGTTTTAAAGAAATGTTCAAGGCAATCGGAGATATGTCATTTGGTAGTGCCTGATTGATGATTTCCAAATTAATTATATAGACAAAATATTATAGTTCAGAGGAGAAAGAAAAATCTCTTCAAAAATGGCAAAGGAAAATTTTACAGAAAAATAATTTGTGAGTTTTCCTGGAAACTAACTGTATTTTGAAAAGTCGATGAGATACTCTCGATGACATGTAGAATTAAAAGGTGGGAAAATACAGGTAGGTTTATGAGAGCATAATATGGAGATCATATTAGAATAGGCCTTACATACCAGGAAGGATAAGAACAGATCTTATAATGAGGATCTACTGAAGGTTTTAAGCAGACAAACGACAAGATAAAAGTGATTTTTACGGCTAATCACAGTACTGTGTATTGGAAAGGAGACTGTGATCAGAAGTAATTACAATGCAAGGTCTTGTGCCCTTTTACCTAAGGAAGGACTTAAAAAAACCCAGAGGTATTGAGAAGTAAAAGTGTGACCTGCAAGAGAATCGAAAGAAGGAATTTGAACCTCGAAAGGGTAGAAGAAACAGGAAATCAATTGGAGGGGTGATTTGGTTGGTCGTAAGTGAATTGCAGTAATAAAGAGATACAGAAGTGTGATGTCCTCTGGGAGGATTATAAATGGAGGAACGGTAGGAGGAGTGGGGAGGGAGGTTGAAATAGGGATAAACATATTCTTCTGAGTAAAGTATCTCAGGAAAGGAAAAAAAAATCTCCAATGTACTCAGTATTGCTGTGAAAAACAATTCCTAATCACTCACACTTGCATATGAAAAATGAAACACAGCTATAGCCTAGGATGAGGACGGAAGTGGAGGGAGAGGGGAAGAGAGGGAAGGTTAGTAGGGGGGACCACACCCATGGAGCATATTGCAAGTACAAGGCGGGTCTATCAGGTGTAGAACACAAATGTCTTAACGCTGTAATTGGGTAAATGAGGTGAAGGCTATGTTGATCAGTAGGATGTAAACACTCCAATTTGTACGAATAATAGACACATTGAATCCTATAATGGCATAAATGTATTCATGATCTATGTACAAATGACTTAATAAAAAAAAGTGGGAAAGCCAAGAGATTGGAGAAAACCAAAGGTGAGGTCAGAAAGAGAAAGAAAACAGTAAGACTGAACCGAGGATTTAGAAAAATGATAGGAATTAAAAAAACTCTAAGATTATTACAGAAGCTAAAAGGTTATGGAGTTTTAAAAAGAAGAGGAGTAATGGTAGTATTGAAAAAGATAAAAAAAAAAAAGATCAAGTGGCAGAGAAGTCAGTACATTTGGCAATTGCATTAGCTTTGATTTTGAAAGTTCATTCGACAGTTTTGCAAGGAGTGCCTGCTATGTGCCAAGCAGGCGGCACATAGCAGGCACTATCTGCTATGCACATATCTAGATGCTGAGATATAGCAGCAAGCTTTCATGGAGCTTAGATTAAGGGAAGGAAATAAAAAAAGTAAACAGCTAAGAAAACTGATATATGATGTCATAAGATAAAGAATATGAAGATACTTCAAATGCACTATGAAGACATGGAGAGTGCGAACAGGATGGGATTATGGTGGCATGGCAATGGGACCTGAGACACACTTCCAGAGCAATTCGAGGGTAAGAACTGCGTATATCTGAAGAAAGAAGGTTGAATTTCAAGAGGAGGAATCAGGGCAGGGCCGTGGCTCAAAGGAGTAGGGCATCAGTCCCATATGCTGGACGTGGCGGATTCAAACCCAGCCCTGGCCAAAAACTGCAAAAAAAAAAAAACAAAAAAAAAATGAGGAATTGAAAGTAATGTATATAGAGAAGAGAGATTTATGGTTGGAATTTATGGTTTTATGTAGCTAATTTTTCTAAAGAATAGACTGGCACATCCATGTGATAAGGAGATAGCAGTGAAAGAAGTTTTTTTTTTTTTTATTAGACCATAGCTGTGTACATTAATGCAATCGTGGGGTACAACGAGCTGGTTTTATATACGATTTGAAATCCTTCCATCAAACTGGTTAATGTATCCTTCACCGCATTTTCTTAGTTATTGTGTTAAGACATTTATATTCTACACTTAGTAGATTTAACTTGTACCCTTGTAAAATGCACTGTAGGTGTGGTCCCACCAATTACCCTCCCCTTCCTTCCCTCTCCTCGTGAAAGAAGAAGTTTTGAGGACATTTAGTATTAGGAAGGAAGAAATTAAAGTTGTGAACAAATGTGCTAAAATTAGGGCAATACCTCCATGAGCAGGCCATTAAAATTATCTGCAAATGTCAATTGGACTATGAAAAGTCCTCAACGATGCTGCTATGTTTTTTAATCTATCCTTAAACGTTGCCTTTAAATATGCAATGTGTTTTTATTTTTTATTTTATTTTATGTGATTTTAAAATATGCACACATATAATTTAAAAGGGATGTGTAAAAATGATCCTACATAGTTCCTCTTTTCTCTTTTTCTTGGCTCACCTTTTTCTTACTCCATCCACATCAAACTTTCCTCTGTTGAGATCATCTAATTCTATATTTCCATAGTTCTTGTAGGGTTTTTTCTAATTTACACTACCATGTGGAACATGTTTATACACATACAAGTCATGCACATATTTATATAGTATTGCATTTTAAAATACAATCTATAATTTATTGCACACACTTTTATACATGCAATTTTGTAATTGATGTTACCTGTGTTAATGCTTCTAATCAACTGTTAAAACTCAAATTTAGATATTTTAATAGCTTAATAAAAAAGGGTCTGTATTTAGATGTTCTAAAATTTATTCAATGAGTTTTCCCTTTTTTGGCCATTGTGATCAATGTTGCAATAAATACCCATGTAAACACATATGTATCCCTCACGTACTGGGACTTTCATCTGTAGATAGGGTCCCAAGGAGTAGATTGCCTCACGCCATACATTTCTATCTTGATACTTGATATTTCCACCCTTACCCTATATGAAAGACTATTTTTTCCTACTTCTAAACTCTAAGGCCTACTTAAATACTACAATCTACAATTAATTTAAAATGCCTTTCTAGCCTCAGAATTTTCAATGTACTTTGTATAATGATTATCTGTATACTATATTCCATTATCTTTCCTTAGCATTTTTTTGAGAGCAGGAAACATGCCTAATATAATTGTAACTCCTCATACATGCTTGGTAATGAACCTTTCTCATAGAAGCCAAAAATTATAAATGGACTTCTTGGTATCTATAACAATTTTTTAAAATGCCACCTTTGACCAATTTTTAGGAAACAAAAACAAGAAATATTGGCGGCACCTGTAGCTCAGTGGATAGGGTGCCAGCCACATACACCGAAGCTGGTAGGTTCAAATCTGGCCTGGGCCAAGAAAAATAGCTGGGTGTTGTGGTAGGCACCGATAGTCCCAGCTACTTGGGAGGCTGAAGCAAGGGAGTTGCTTAAGCCCAAGAGTTGAACGTTGCTGTGAGCTATGATGTCACAGCACTCGACTCAGGAGGACCTCTTGAGACTCTGTCTCAAAAAAAAAAAAAAGAAATATATTCCTTCCTTTAGACAACTATCTTATTATATGTACCCTAAGTTTCTATATAATTCCTTTCCTATTTAAGGTTCTGATAGCTTTTAATCATATATTAAGGATTGAGGAAAATAATCCAATCAGAGAACTGGGAAAAGATTAATACTCAAGCATCTAGCTTTAATTATTTAGCTATAAAATTATTGTATCCCATTAAAATATATGCTATTAAAAGATTATGGGATATCATTGTATTTCCTCCTTTTTTTCTTAGATTTTATACTTTTTGTAGGGCAGAGAGTGAGAGGATATAGGCATGAATAGGAATCAAAGTAGACATAAATTAAAATTCTTTATCACTGTAAAAAGAAATCTTATTTATCTTATGACAGGACATTGTCCTTTGTGATCACCAGAAGTCCACAATACAAAATCAGCCAATCTCTTTGGAGAGTGTATAAATTTGGAGAAAATCTAATTGTATTTTCTTTGCATAAAGAATCAATATGGCAGTACTTGTCAAGTTCAATTCAATCACAAATGTGAAGAACAGATTTGCATGTATATCTAAGCAGAAGGGTGATAGATTAAAAATATTTCAATACAATTTACCATCTCTTTGTCAAAATAGGGCATTCATTGAACATAATGACGCTCAAGGCCATCCTTCCAATAAATTACCCTATAAAAGTTCCATAAAAATTTTCATATGGCACAGGTTGGAGAAGATAGGTAATTAAATGCATTGTACAGGAAGAAAGAAGTACTTTCTTCTGGGAGAAGTAACATATTGTCATTAAGAGTTGAAAGAATAATTCTGAAATAAATAGATTATTTTAGGAAAATCTTATCAGTATGCTTATCACTTTAATTCCCTTATCATAGGAGAGAATCTTAAATGGGTGCTTGGGTCAAGGATAGCCAATCCCTAGGCGTTGTCAGAGGCGAGGAGTTTCCTGACAGACAGGCTCTAAACCTTGATTACTTTTCTAATAAGAACACTGGTGCTTGTCAGTCTCCAATCTTTTTAATGCACTAATGTCATAGGGAAACAAAATTGACTTCTGGATGGCAAGCAAGCTGCACTGGGATTGGGGAAGGCTGGAAACCATCATCTGTAGCCCAGAGATAAGCCAGGCTGAATTCTCTGTGGCCTTTTGAGACTGTATTATGTGAGATGAAGAATTTACAAGCAGAAACAGTAGCAAAAAATCTCATTATTAATGACTTTCGAGCGGCCACGGTTTCTGGTTTTTCATGAGGCTATCAGAGACTTAACAAAGACGGGAATGCAGGCACACAAAATTATAGCAAATAAACAGGATCCAGGACTAGAATAGGAAAATTGTAACTGTGTCTTGAAAGCGTTTGTGATATTGGCTGAAAGAGTGTACTGTACAGAGTTTGTTGAAACAAGAGTTATGCAAATCTTTGCTCAGCTGGTTGTTCAGGAAAATAAATGGAAGCAAACAGAGGAAAACAGAGCGCAGCCTGGAAGGGTTTGTCAAGAATGGTAAGAGGCAGTGAAGCAACGGGATTTGGGATGATAGCCCGGCCTCTGTAAATAATGCAAGCTCTTCAGGATGCACTCGAGCCCCGACTCGACAGTATGATAATTTCAGCTAAAAACCTGCCATTCCCACCGCGGGCCTCCATAAACTAAAGAAGAAAGCCGAGGCATTGTATACGCCCCAAACGCCAACTGTTAGAAGCGTGGGAACCCTGGCACCTTTCCATCCCTGATTTGACCCTGTCGTTGCCCGTGACATCGCCTGGGAGATTTTGCAGCCCTTAGACTGGGATAAGGGAGACAATGAAAGCATCTCAGTTTTTGCCTAACCAGGCTAAAAATAGGACTGACGGGTCTGCAGTAAACATTTTGTGCCACTGTACACAAACTAAATTCAGTTGCCAAAATACAGAGTCAAATGACTGTACCGGGGCTAGAGACACAAAAGCAAGCAAGACAAAAACCCCACGAACGCCATCCCTTCACTCAGAGATATTTTACTTCCTCCATTTGAAACCCTCTAACGTCAATAAAATAAACTGAAGTTGGTAGGACAGCCGAGACAAATCTTCTTAAGGAGCCCAAACTAATAACCCCATGCATCATCTGGAAAACAGTCTGGCAAGAGGCCTTCTTTTCTCATTAACCTTCTGTGGGCTCAGCACCCGACAAGGCGTGGAGCCACTTCCCCAGAGATGGGATTCCCCCTGCCACAGACTCACTCGAGAAGGACTGGCCTGAACTTGTACATGAGTCATTTGTACAACCCTGAAGCCTTATTAGCCTTCGGAAACGGTGTTATTCCACATTAGACAGGAGCGGGCCCCTGCTTTATATCTGACCTCACCACTCTAGCTCACGCGTAGGGAATGGAATTCTTCCCGTCAATCTCTTCATTGCCATCTTGCGTCCAGGCAACCCCTGGCCAAGTCAGGAAATTCACTTATCACCTGGTTCCTCAAGGGAGCTCCAAAGAAGTGAAAGAAATCGAAGGGGTCATGGACATTTCTTCAAAGCTCCAAGTAGTTATTTGGCAATAATGATGAATTGTGAGCCATCTGGGCAATAAGAGAAGGCACCACTAGTTTTTCTTCCCATAAGTGCTTCTCGACTCACTTGTGACTTTGGGAAGAGGAAAGCATTCCTGAACTTCCAAGTTCTGTGTGTGTGTGTATACATTTTTCATTTTGCGTTTATTTATTTTAATATTGACAAGAGGTAGTCAAATAAGTCCTCATGGTGAGAAGTGAGCAGAAAAAATTTAAAATCACCAGTGAATACTGGACTGGTTGCAAAGATACCTCAGCATAATGAATCCACTAGAAATAAGAAAGGAAAATATACAAAACGGTCAACAGGTTTGCAGGATTATGGCTAATTTTCTTTTTTGCAGTTTTGGCCGGGGCCAGGCTTGAACCCACCACTCCCGGTATATGGGGTCAGCGCCCTACTCCTCGAGCCACAGGCGCCACACTATGGCTAATTTTCTTATTCTTTATATATTTTTCGTTGCTGGATAAAAAGCAGGAAGGGAGGCAGAGGCAGAGGGTGGAGGAAGCAAGGGAGGAGTAACAGTGCAAAGAACTAGCTCCGTTCAAGAGTGAATTAGGTTTCTCTCACAGGTAGTCACTCAGTAAATGTTAACTGATGATAATTCAGAAAAATGAGTTTTCTTTTTTATGAACACCAGAACACAATTTCATATTTTTTCCATTTGCTAAAGGTTACAATCAAATTGATACAATACAACTTTGCAGTTAGGTGCTAACTACTTTGCACAGAAGGAGCAGCATCCATGGAGAAGCGACAGACAGCATGTGCTGGTTAAATGCATCTTTGCCACTATTTTCTATTTATCCCTATATCACTGATGACAGCATGAGGAGTACACACGGCATTTGATGACCATTTCTTCTATGCCTAAAGTTTCTTTCCTGAAAAAATACAAAAACATATAGAGGACAAAAAAGGACCTTGAATCACATTCAAGAATACAAACATGACTGCTGAGCTCCTTAACAAAAGCAAATTGGCGAAGGCTTTATAACTGCCACGGAACACTGCGTAGGCATGAATAACAACTGGAAAAAGGAAAACACTGTGATTTAGAATTACATCAAGAGCGCTGGCGCTAATGTAAACAAGTGTAAGTATGAATCTTAGAACTTTCATAGCTTTGGGGAGATAAACCAATGCTCACCCACATCTTTTTTTCTTGGGGTAATCATAAGCATGCAAAGAAACATTCACAGGGAAGAGGATAATGGATAAGTTGGCGAAATTTTTCCAAAACAATTTAGTGGTCATCATTTCAAACTCCAAGGAATAATAAAGAACTCCAAGAGCCATTCAAAAAGGCAATTAAAGAGAACACTGAACCCCTTCTAAGTCCTGAGTTGCACAGATAAATGTAGTGGCCATTGGGAAAAAAGAAGAGCAAGGTCAGTGGAAACATAGTTGCAGAACTTCATGTAGTTGAATCAAAATCCACATTCTAAGCATTGAATTTTGAGTGATTGTGAACAAAAAAATGTAAGTGGAGCTTAAATTTGATCTCAGCTATTTTAAAAGACAGTAAGTAAAAGATTTGATTTCTTAAACTTCAAGAATGCATCTTGTTCACTGTAGTATCCTTGGCATCAAATAGAGGTATAGGCAGACAGCAGGCCCAAAGCAATAAAAACTGTGTCAAATTAATGAATTAGCCAATGAGCGAATAAATGATTGTGGAAGTAAATAATGAACCAGGATGATAAATGATGAACTTTCTCTGAACCATGATCAACCACCCTAACTACATCAAAGCAGTGGTGTCATTTATATACCAAGGGAAGAGAGAAGGACAATACACTTCATATTCACCATTTGTAACTTGTAAATTGTCTATTTTCTATTCCACAGTGCGGGTTAACTTCTTTTCAATTAAGCTTACTTTTTTTTTGCTCACAGACTGATCCAGTCAGAAGAACCTTAGTCAAGGGGTGCTATGAAAAATTGCCAGAATTAGGTGAGCCCTACAGAAAATTCGGATGCCTAGATGGGGGAGAAGCAACCAGCCACGCTTTATACTGCCTCATTTGTGGACCATGCAGCATTTGCCCATTCAATCTGTAGTCACTTGGCCTTCTTGGGCCTTACGGTCTTCAACTACAAAATCAGGATATTAAGTCTGGTGTTTGTTAGGTCCTTTGTACACGTAGGTTTTTTACCTCAGGCCAACCTAAGTTGCACAGTAGATTCCCTAGGGAAGCTTAAAATATTGCCGTTCCCAGGACTCAAATTAAATCAGAATTTCTGAAGGTGGGAACTAGACATTCCAATTTTTTTTTGAGTGTTTTCTGGGTGATTCCAAAATATAGCTAAGATTGAGAACTAGCTTTTTAAAGACTAATCAACTGAGTAAGTTATGCATACTTTAATTTCATAACCATGAAATAATTCACTCTTTGTACTTTTTTATGCCCAAAGTTATATATTTCTAGAATAAAGATTTGTGAACCTATTTTAAAAGGGCACATGGTTTATTTTTTATTGCAACTTAATGCAGTTGGATTAATATTCCAAATTTGTCACCAATTTTTACTATTACTTAGTATTTTCAGGCATGGATAGCTACATAGATCAAGATTTCTGCCTATCTTAAAGAAGTTGTCTAAGGCATATTTTAGTCTGTTGGTAGATATATATTCTTCCTGCTTTTAATAATGAAAATTTCATTTTAAGTGATAATCCCTAAAAAGGATTTCCTGGCAGAATAGTTTATATCATAAGAGCATATGGGAGTTAGGAATAATTATGCAGAGAGTATCTTTCTCCAAAGAGCTTAAAGCACTTTGTGGAATTCATCTAATTAATGTTCACACTGTATCCATGAGAAAGCAGTGGACAGTGAAGCATGGCCGGCTCTGAATTGAACTCCCATTCCATTCCTTGAGAGGGTGAGATTAAATGCAGCAAATGCAGAGTTTGTATAGTTACCGCTGTTCATCAGTCTGTGACAAAAACTACATTTTATTACATGAAAATGAAGAGGAAGAACTGGAGTAAACCAGCTGAGTTACTTTTCTGTCCTGATTTCAAGTATCCAAACACTTCAAAACACAAAGATATCAATGCATTTAAAAATTCCAGATGCTCCAGCACTGTATAAATACAGGCAAGATCTGATTAAAATATGGAGCTTCCTTAGGAGAACAAACAATATTTACATTGCTTTTCATTCACACGATAAATGGTAAGCATTGTCAATATGTGTGGGCATATTAAACATGACTCAAATGTTACCAAAATACAACTGTGTACTTTCAGCCCAGACCGCCTGACAGATGAAGTTAATTTTAATGTCATCTCAAGAAAAGCACTAATTAAATGCATACCTGGTAAGCACTTTTGGATGGAATAAAAGAGATATAAAAATGATACTGCATAATAGTCAAATACCAAAAGGGTGATTTGAAAATGAAAACAAAAACAAAATCTTAGTACCTTTTCCTGCTATAAATCCTGTCTATAGCTGAGCTCTCCCACTGGGATCACATCTTAACCTGACCTGATTTTCTTAACCTGGTCAGATTTCCTTCAGAATGAAATTAATAAAAGAATTCACAGAAGGCTTATAATTTCATTAAAAAAGATACAAAGTTCTGACTTCATAAAAATTTCACGGGCAAACTCAAAGGCATGAAAGAGTACTTATAAATTCTATAATGCAGAATCTGTGAATCTTTTTATTTTAAAAACAAAGTATTTAATAAAGCGTATTATTTTTCTTTCCACATAGTCTTACCATCCTGACAGAAGATAAAGATGGGGATAGTAGTTCTCCCTCAAAGACATCTATTTGTACATTTGAGTCATGCTTAATTTATCTCTTCACTTTCATCATAGGGAAATAACTGGTGAATATTTTTTGCCTGAAAGCAGAGTTCACTCTGATGGTTATTAATAGAAATAAAAAGAAATCAAGTCTATTTCGAGAAGTGCATGCAAAAAGCATCAACAAACCAATGGTAAAACTCTTTAATGTTCATCTTTTAAGGCTATCTTTTGTGCTAATTCTCGACTTTATGCTTTCCCATTTAAAGTGTTAGTTAATAATTTTAATGCTGAATTGCTTGAAATTTGTAATGCCATCAGAGAACTGGATAACCTCTTAAATGCATTTCCTTACTTATACCCAACATACAGATGAAAATTGTAGACTTTTCCATGAGAAATTTATCCTGAATGAAAGTAATAGCAATGCCATATAATGCTTTCATGTAATTTATACTATATAGCATTGAATAAAAAAAAATCCAAAATGATATCATTTGAATACACTTTTATCCTTTTGAGTTTGGCTTATCTTAGTAATCGAATGGCCATTAGCTTCAATGTAGAAAAATATAAAATGAAAAGTATCCCAATTATTTTAAAGCAAATGATTGGCAATTTCTTATATATCTCATAAGAACTATTACCGTGCTGTTAACTCTACTTTTCTAGAGGAGCCTAGAGACTAATTGGGGTATTTTAAAACAGTCCCATCTGCTAGGAAGGAAAGGACTTTGCAAAGGCAAGAGAGCTAATCAGTTAAGAAGTTACTTCTTGAACTCCACAGAGTGTTCCATATTATACTGTCATAGGGAATGGGGCAGTAGGTGGAGTGAGTTCTTAATGGATGGTAAGTGGTTCTGATATAGCTAAAGGATCATACGGGATAAAATGACCATGGTGGTTTTATTGGCAACAGTACCAGAAGTGGAAATTCTCTACAATTTCGCTCAGAAGCAAGTTTCTTTTCAACTGGTGCCCCTCTAGGATATGTTCCTATTAGTTGCAAATTTTTACCATTATCGTATGACTAATGGGTATTCAAAATCCAGATATTTTTGATTATGGGTTAATAGGAGGGGCCACATGATCAGGTTACATTTCTCGCATTTGTAAGGTAAGTTGTACAACATCTGAGTAGTAGTTGAATCCTTGTTGTGGAGTATTTGTTTGTCGGACTAAAGTCACAATGTTTAATATGTACTTTCTGTGTTGCAGACTTCTCCACGTGATGTGACTCCATAATGACCACATGGTTAAAAGTTCTCCAAACTAAAAACCGGAATGCAGTTTCCAATTGTGTATCTTGGAAAATCCATGTGCAAATAAAAACAGATGAAACAATGGCTTTTGGATACATGTCTGATAAACTATGTGACCCAGAGTTGCCCAGTACTCTGTTCCTGTTATAAAGTGAACATTTTAAACACTGGAGACGACTTCTAGAATATAAAAGCAAAAATTGTTCTGATAACTTCGATGAGTTCTGTTTAACCTATATCTTTACGAGAACAAATAATAAGGTAAGCCACATGAAATGCTGATAAACAGTGATTTTAGAGGTCCCACCTAAAATAAAACATTTATGTGTAAAATAATCATGATAAACCACTGGAAATCTTCACGAAATTACCCTTTAATGTAAGTTTTTGCATCTTTTGGATAAAAGTCAATTTAGGTTCCCTTGAGAAGAAAACCTTCTGAGGTCTGACTATCTAAAGGATTTATTTTTCTATTATAAAGTTACTTTTTATTAATATATAAGATAACACCTGGTAATGTTAAAGCATTAGCCCTTGGTTAAATTATTGCTTTATAATATATATTACACTGCATAGAATCCTTTATGACATTGTACAGAATTTATGTTTTCTGATAGCATAGCTTTTAGCTACCTATGGCTAGATAACGTTATATTACTTAAAATTAAATAAATTAAAACTTCAGTTACTCTTTCCAACAAAGTGCGTGCCTTTCAAAAGCGCAACAGTCACATTATAGTGCATCTCTGATACTGCAGAATCTTCTATTTGATAGGGCTGGTAGACACTGTCCATTTGTCTATTTCTGCCACCAATTTATCCCTGGGCAGTGGGCAGCACAGCATGACGGGTTGCACACCAACTGGTACACAAATGTGCTCAAAAATGTAGTGAACCAATGAAGAAATCTTGTCATTATGGCCACTGATACTGTTATACATATAATGCTTTTCAGATTAAAAGTGCTTTTATGTAACAGAGGTTTGCAGGGGCTGGGAGCCTGGGGTACAAAGAAACTTTCTGAAGTGCTGCAATATTCTGTATCTTCATCGTGGTGGTGGTTCCGGGACTGCATGTGTTTGTCAAAATCACCCAACCGTACGCTTAAAGGCTGAATTTTATAGTATGGAAATTATACCGCAACACAACAAAAAAGGAATTGGAAAGAGGAACACGAGAGCGCTTTAATCTGAATTTTAAAATTGGATCCTGAGTTTTGCCACGAACAGAGCAGAAGATATTGCTGAAAAATAACAATCAAAAACATTTGAAAATGTTGGAAGCATCAAGTGCATCTGACATGTCAAGCAGCTTAGTGGTACAGAGTTCTAAAATAGTTATGGGCTAACACACTAGCTCGGGGAAGATGCTAGCAGGTCTCACCGGGCAGGCACCCCATTCTCACCCCTACCCCACTGATTCTCTAATCACTATCGATTTTACCAACTGTTCCTTTTGGCACAACAAAAGTTCAGAAAGAACAGCGACAACGTCAATAACCTTGCCTTGGATGAAATTTTCGAAATTATTCGAGGTGAAAATCAATTCTGTTGATTTAATCCGCTATTTATTGAGTACTTCCCCATGAAGTATAAATGTATGGCTAGACCAGTCTGACTTGATTTCACTGATATTAAACGAATCGAAAACACTGGCTGGAAAAAGATGATGTGTGCTTAATCCTCATTTCCACCTTGCACAAATGTGAAGACTGCCACGCACTTAACTGTTGGGAAAAATTCCGAGGATTAATTGGGAATTGAGATCATGATTTTTTGGTTACATTCCCTAGAACCGGAACCTTGTGATAAAATATGCCAAGCAATTTGGCATTTGCAAAAAAGGTGAGATTTCTGCAAGCTATTCTCTTCCGGTTGCAGCAGGCCTTGACTGGGGGTTTCTATTTGAAAACCTCCAGCTCATCGTGATGGTCAAAGCCTGACCCAGCCTGTTAATCTTGAGAGCAGAATGCAAGGCACATCTGTTCGCATGGTTCTGTTTCTTTAATAAACGCCACTCGCTGTTGCCTCTCTGGTGTCGCTTAATTCAATGTCATTACTTTGTGTTTGTTCTCTACAGTGATGTTTATCACAAAGAGTGCAAAGGGAACAATTTAGGCACTAAAGGTATGTCTCTGCTCGTAAGAATAAATTCTCTTTAGAAGGGTCGGTAAAAACAATCCCATCTCCTGTTCCTGGCAAATATTGAGCAAACTGTTAAAAGGCCATTGCACTTGAATTTCTTCTCAAGAGAAGGGGGACTTTCATGGTCATTCACCTCCTTGGCCTGGGTGAAACGCTGACTTTGTCTCACCAAGGTTATAGAAGGTAACGTATCATCTTTTTATCTAGCAGTGAAAAGGTTCCCCTTACTTAAGGTCCTCAGTCTCGAAAGTGAAGAAATGTTTCAGTTTGTTAAATACACAATGAAAGCTTATTTTTTTATCTCACATTCCAGTTTATTAGTTTTCTCATGCCTCCCCCTTTTCATTAATCTGTCACTGAAGAAGTGATCTGTCCTTTCTGTGATTTAATGTGACGAAGGGATGAGAAAGCAGAAACAAAGCGTCTAGTCACTATGCCCAAACAGTTAATAAGAACTTTAATATTAGTAATACTATTATTAGTACACGGATTATAATTTCTCCCATTTAGCTTATTACCATTTCATCCATTAAGCTTCCTCCATGTATGTAGTGAGCCCTTAAAACTTTTTTTTTTTGTACTTTTCCTTATTGGGCCTCTGTGGAGCTATAGAAACTGGTGGACTTTATTACTACAAAAATTATTTCTTTGGTTTGTTGTGACCCATAGTTTGGAAGTTAAGTCTATTTTTGTAGCTGTTTTTCTCCCTCAGAGCGAAACAGATTTTCAATTTAACTTAGCGAATAGGCACTGTTTTTAATTCCAAAACAAAGTCATGCATAAACAAAAACTCTAACCCCAAGAGGTTCTTGATTTAGCTCTGCTGCTATGTATTCTCAATCAGATACCTGCATTTAAAAAATGGAGCTCAGGATCTTTATCTAGGAGGGGAAGTGGTTGAACTCCATGACACCTAATGCCTCTGCCATTTTTTTTTCAGACAGAGTCTCTCTTTGTTGGCCCTGGTAGAGCGCCATGGCATCATAACTCATAGCAACCTTAAACTCTTGGGCTCAAGTGATTCCCCTGCTTCAGCCTCCTGATTAGCTGGAACTACAGGTGCCCGCCACAATGCCCGGCTATTTTTAGAGACGAGGTCTCACTCTGGCTCAGGCTTGTCTTGTACTTGTGAGCTCAGACAATCCACCTGCCTCGGCCTCCCAGAGTGCTGGGGTTACAGGCGTGAGCCACTGCACCTGGCCCGTCTCTGCCATCTCTAAAGCTATTGTTTAGCATTCAGCAATTTTACTTAGCCATGCAAAAAAGTTCGGGATTCATTCAGGGTACAAAGAATTAGGTTACACTGTTTGCGTTTGTTAGATAAAGTCCTTTTCATAATAGAGTCCTGCCCCTAAGAGGTGTGCCATGCATTGTGACATATAATAAAGTTCTTAAACAATTTTAGCACCCCAGGCAAATATGCCCACAGAGCAAGGATTTTGGCAAAGTATTTTAATGTTACAATGTATAGTGCTGGAAAATAAAGGTTCTTCAGAGCAGAACTTCATCTTGCTACTGTGGTCACAGCTAAAGGATTGTGTTTTATATTTCTTAGTTTCTTCTCAGAATTTATCCCAGGGTTTTTTTTTATAATGTAGGTGATAAATAATTGCTGAATGAATAATGGTGAATCTTAGACTTGAAGAAACACAGATTTGGGGATTGCCTACCTTATGTACTGAAAATAAAAATTAAATGAACTAAGCCCTTTTGAGAGGACATAGAACTAAGCCCTTTTGGGAGGAAAAATATATGAAATCAGTTAACCTCACATCTGCCTGGAATTTGAAGTCCTGTGTTCCAGTACTTAGATCAACAGTCCTTTATCACGATTTTTATTTCTACAGATTTTCTTTTTTAATGTAGTTGATAAAACTCTTTTTAACTCACACACTAAATCTTTAAAAACACACAGTATTTGGGGTGGCACCTGTGGCTCAAAGGAGTAGGGCACTGGCCCCATATACCAGAGATGGCAGGGCCAACCCTGGCCCTGGCCAAAAAAAAACAAAAACAAAAAAACACAGAGTATTTGGAAAAACTTGTATTTTGCTATATGTAGATAATTAGTATTCTACATAAAGCTATGAACATACTTCTAAGGTCAAATGCTGCACAGGGGTTAATTTTCTAGATTTAGCCATTTTCTAAGAAAGGTAGATGCCAAAATTCTAGGGTAAGAAAATAGTGACAATGATTTAAATTTCTATAGTACTTTTTGGGTTATAGATCTCTTTCTCATTCACCATTTTATTCAATTTTGACAGTAAAAGTGAGATATAGATAGGCAAGCTGTTTTACAGAAAAAGATAAACAAACTAATATTCAGAAAATGAAGTAACTTCATTTAAGGTCACACACCTTGTTTGTGGCAGAATCTTATGTTTTGGCTTCAAAATCCTTTGCACTCCACTAATATTAGCCCTCCTTCACATCCAGAAACACTACCTGGAAATACATGAGCTTAAAGTATTTCTGGTTTTATTCCCTAAATAGATGAACTATATATGTCAGAGATATCACATGTGAGGCATGAAATCATGGTAAAACCAACAAAATGCAAACTAAAATAGTTTCATATTAACAGTATCTTTTTCGATAAATTTCAGGGTGAATAGTTTACCAAATGATACGTGAACGTAAACTTTGAGCGGGAAGAAGGAATGTGTGGATTCACCTGTGGGTATGTAGTTTTCATTGATCTTACGCACACGTTTTACTTAAAAAGATATGTTACCATCCTGAGACCAAACTAACTTTAAATAATAGGGCTTTAGGAAAATAAATCCCTCCATCAGGATAAAAATGAATGTGCCCATCAGAGTTTTCTCTCTTTATTTCTTTTCCTTTTAAACTTGTGTTGGACAGTTGACAGAACATGTTTTTCTTGTTTTCTGATCCCCAAATTATTCCTTGTCACATTCTTTTTCTGCCAAACAAATGCAGCAGGGTTCAACCGAAAGAGTGTTCCAAATCTTTAATCATTATGAAAAACACAGTACCTTGACCTTGTATTTTAAAGTTAAATGGAGTGGCATTATAAAAATTAAATTGGTTCTTGCTCATTTCCATAATATCCTCTAAAAAGCCTTGCCTAGCCTAGAGTGGATGTCCTATTTCTTTATCTTTCTTGATGACCTCTCATGCCTGCAAGTCAGCTCGTTTTTCTTTGCTGAAGACTGCACCCCACTGCTGCAAGCACTCTAAAAGTTCCATTAAAATCTAGGGCATCATCACTCATTCTTATCTGCAGCAGGCTGCTGAACAGTGCCATACCAGCAACTGCATGCAAACTAGTCTCAAAGGACAATATTAGTTATATGCATTGTCATCCCATAAGGAGAAGAAATTCCACCTGGATCCCGCCTTATCTCACAGAGCACATCTAGCCTTTCAAACATGGCTCCCACAGTCAGTGCTATGAAAGAGGCTCTTGCAACAGCAAACATTACTTAAAAAGCAATTTAACAGCAAGAAATTAGCTTTTTATAGGACACCCTTTATTAAACTTGGTGTGAGATGAGCTGGCATCCTGAATTTCCCCTCACGCCCACTGAGACCACATGGGCCAAAAGCTATTTCACTTTAAATACTGTACTATAAAAAGTTATATGTATTTCCCCTCTGCTGTTGATGAATCTTCCTTGGGATGGATATGTTATTAGGAGAGTAAGGATGGAGAGTTGAACAACGGGCTAGGATTTAGCACTGCTCCTGTTGTCCTGAAATGTGAAGACATGTCGATACAAATTACTCAATGAGATGTTTCCTAACTACCAGGAATTACCCACTGGTTGGCAAGATCAGAGGTAAATGAGGAAGATGGAGAAAGTGAAGAAAAGAACTTGATGTAAACATGAGAAATGAGAAATGCTAGCACCTTTTACTTCTTTAGATCAAACATCAGTTTTTCTAAACCAATAGGCTACTTCTGTGGAAATTAACAAAAAAGATAGGGATGATATCAAAGATTATCATTGGCAAAGTTTGTGACTAATTTCTCCATTTTACATGAGATCTTGTAATATCATCAATAAACGGTATTAAAGAAAATACCCATGTACATGACACCGCGAGAGATTTTCTAGCAATATTTTAGTTACTTTTTAATGAAGTAAAGTGAAGCACTTTAAAGAAGTAAAATCTGAAGACTGTGATTGTCTAAGTCTTCCAATAAACTTCAGCTTTAGATAGCAGGTGGGGTGAAGGTGGTTAGATTTTCAGTGAAAGCACATTGAGTCTGGGGTAAGTTCTCTAGAGACAATAAGGGCAATTCAGAAAGATCTCAGTTTAAAAGCAGCTAGATATGATGGCACCATATAATGCCACTCCATTTAACTTTAAAATACAAGGTCAAGGTACTGTGTTTTTCATAATGATTAAAACCACCATAGATATGATGGCAGATCCCACGCCATCATATCTATGAAGTCATGTCCACTCCCTCCTGCCACCTCCTAACAAATATATATCTGAAATCAACTTCGTAATATTTTGTGTCAGGGGCTATTTTTGCAAGAGGATTTTATTTATATTTTATTTATATTCAATTTCCACTATCCTAAACTTTCCACTGTCCTGTACCTTTCTGGATGGTGTCACTAAGATAAACTTTGGTCTAAATGAATTTTCCTCACTTGTTTATTAAGTAGTGTGGAGACACCAAATAATAAAGTAAATGTTGGGAAATTAAGAGGTATGTTATTTCCATTGTACAATCTATTTCACATAAAATGAGTAGCCTAAACATAAAAATAATAATGAGCACAAAATCAAAATGCCAGGTGTGTAGTTTTAATCAAGTAAATAAATGTTGTAAAGGGCCTTTCATTTACAAGTTCGCAGTGAAACTTTTTAGTAATGTATAACTGTGAATAATTTCCACACTAATTTATCTGAAGGCTTTATTACTATACTTTCAGGAATTTTCAAGGGGAATGTATAGGCCTACATAGATTTCCCCCTAAATTTACATCTACCCGAACGTTAAAATGTGACTATATTTAGAAATAGGGTCTTTGCGTATGTAATTGGTTGAATATTTCAAGATGAAATCATCCTGAATTTTGGGTGGGCCCCAGAAGGAGAAGACACAAAAAAGAAATGCAGAAGAAAGTTCTATGAAGGCAGGGTCAGATATTGGAATTATGCTGCCCCAACTCCTGGAGCCTAGAAGAGGCAAGGAAGAATTCTTCCCTAGAGCCTTCCCAGGGACAATTGACCTTGCTTTTAGAATGCTAGCATCCAGAATTGTGAGAGAATAAATTTCTGTGCAGCTGCCCAGGTTGTAGTTATTGCAACAATCATAGGAAACAAACACAGGGAGTGTGGTTGTTACTATACTACATTGCCAAGTGAATGCAAAGCTTATTTCAGCATCTCTTTACCTTCTGGGTACATGTGAGTTTTAAGACAGGATGCCAAAATATGGTAAGCTTCAAGGCCAATGTTTGACTTGTAGAGAAGACTCAAGCCAAAGTCATAGTAGAATCAGGTTTGGGGGATGAAGGGATAGCTTATAATATAGTCAATGATCCATTTTCTAATGACTGTATAGTTACCCACTGTAGATACTATAACAGTTCACCCTTGAAGTTTTAATATTATGAACATGACACAATTTTAAAATTAGAATAAATTTTTTTAATACTGAACTCACAGAAAAGGCTTTCATACACATGAATGATAAAAAATGGAATTTACTTTGGCTAGAAAATTAACACCATTAAATAAGTGTTTTTAGCTGTTGCCTAACACAATGGTGATATTTTGGCATATACAGTGGCTGTCCAGAAAGTATCTACCCATGTATAATCAAAAATAGAAAGCTATTTGGCTCTATTTGGCTATATATTTTCTGGAAAGCCCTTCAGATATAAGATAGACCTCACTAAAAACAAATGAAATATTAATTCATCAGACTTGCAGCTTACCATAGTTTGGCATCCTGTCTTAAAATTCACAGGTACCCAGAAGGCAGAGATGCTGAAATAAGCTTTGTATTCCCTTGGCAATTTAGGATAGTGGAAATTGAGAGATAGGCCATTGCTACTGCTCAGGACCATCTTCCATTTTCTGCTACCTACTTGAAAGCATAAAGGCAAGATGAATTTTGGGGTAATTATGAGCGAAGATATGCCTTAAGTAAGTAGGGCAGCTTGTACCTCTGAGGAATCAATGAGTGTAGATATCCTCCCCTGAAGGGCTTCCCTTTCCCATGAAGGGTATGGAAAAAACGTTGAGACCAAGTGGCAGGAGTTGAAATAGGATGCATTTTTACGAAAGCTATGAAGATAAAAGAGGATGCATTTTTACAACAGCTATGAAGAAGGTGACGTGACTATAGATATGTTGAGCTTTGAAGAGAAACACAATAATGGCTAACATTTACTTAGTATCTACTATGTGCTAAACCCTGTTATGCCTTTTTCATATCCCCTTTATTTAATTCCAACAAGCCCGTGACATGAATAACATTATCCACTTTTACAGATGAGGCACTTGAAGGCTCATAGGGGTTAAAAACCTTGTCTTACCGTGCAAAGTACATGAGATTTAAACAGTGTGCTCTTCACTTCTCTTGTCTTTTCACCCTAAAGGACCTCACAGGTGATTGTATAAACAAGATCAATAGACTTGAAAGTTTTAGTATGAATGAGGAACTATGGTACAAGGAAATCCTGTAGATTTAATTAAGTCTCAAAAGTAATACAAGGCAAATAAGTTCTACACGAGGTCAGAAGTGGGAGAAATTAGAGATGAGTTCACAGAGAAATGAGGCTTTGACCTGAACTTGGGATATTAAAAGAAAAGCAGAGTATCGTAGTCCATGTGGAGAAAGAGGCAGGGGAACTTCTGGAATGAAGCAAGAGCATGATGGAACCTGAGCGTTCTCCCAAGGAGGTAGAAGTGGGAAACCTGGAAAGCTTGCTGGAACCCAGAATGTGAAAATCAGAATATGCAAGTGAACTTGAGCCTGTGCGGACTAACTGAAAAATTATGGATATTTTTTGAGCTGGTAAGTGATGTAATGAACCTGGTAGCTTTCTTTAGAAAATGAATAAAATGGTGTTGCAGTGAGAAATTGGAAATGGGAAGCTACTAGTCAAACACGAGGTGATAAATTCCTGGAAGAAGATAGAAACAGTGGAAATGAATGATAATGAGTGGAAGGAAGAGGTATCCACAAGATTGCACATGGCTGGAAGGCTTAAGAGGAGGCCAAAAGTATAGAGGAATAACTGTGTCCGAAGGGAGCTGACCATTCTTTTGACTAGGATTGTTGAGGGTCTCTGGCAAACAAGTTGTTTTGCAAATTCACAGCCTTTTAAGACTGTTATAGCATCAATATTGTTAAAATTTTCTTTTCTTTTGTGAGATATAGGGCAAAGAAGCAATATCTATTTTAAATTATTGGAATCTATATATACACGTGTTTAAATTCCTAGAGCACAAATGGTTTTTAAAGTCTTTCAGGATTGAATCGAAGTAATTATGTTGACTGCATATTCAATGAAAATTAGTTTATTATTCTTGAGTGAAAATTGTCAGAAATTAGTATTTTCAAGAAAAACCTGAGGCCCGGTACCCGTAGCACAGTGGTTACAGTGCCAGCCACATACACGGAGGGTGGTAGGTTAGAACCCAGCCCAGGCCAGCTAAACAACTGCAACCAAAAAATAGCTGGGTGTTGTGGCAGATGCCTGTAGTCCCAGCTGCTTGGGAGGCTGAGGCAAGAGAATCATTTGCTTATGCCCAAGAGTTTGAGGTTGGTGTGAGCTGTGACTCCACAGCACTCTACCGAGAGTGACATAGTGAGACTCTATCTCAAAAACAAAGAAAACAAAACAAACAAAAAAAAAAAAAAGAAAGAAAGAAAGAAAGAAAAAACTGAGTCTATGGGTCTGAAAGGGTTAATACAATTAATGCAATTTGAGAGTCTCCCATTCTCAGATGGTAACTAATTCACTTGAAGAACTTAGTTTAATACATTCAGATGCTCTTTGCAGTTCTTCGAAAGAAGTTACTACAGAGTTCCAGGGTCTTATAATCATTATTAATTACAGTGTTTTAAAGTTCACACCAGATAAGCGTCCAAGAAAAAAATGACCTAAATTTATTTGAAAGGTCACATAAATTTATTTTACTTATCCAACCACATGGTGATAAAAATAGGGAGGCTCTGGGAAAAATCCAGCTCAACTGTGTAGGTAGCATGACATAGTGGAAGAGAGTCCCTGGATTTAAAATCAGAGGGCCGACTTCCTCTTTTGATTCCTTCACGCACTAATGGGGTAATCTTAACCATGTCTCAATTACTCAGCTTTAAAATGGACACAACAATAATGTCTGCTCTAAAGTGGTATTTGGCATATAGAAACTCAAAAAACAGTTGTTAAATTCACAAGTGAATGGATGAATGAATGAATGAATGCTGTGAGTATTCAGCAAAATGAAGCATATGACTTTCCCATCTGTATTTCCTCAATATTATCTGAACGTTGTATCTATTACGCCTACGTGATGGAAATAACCATCCAACGTGGTTATTTCCCACTAAATCCCACTTCTTTCCATTTCTGTATGCAACCACCTTCATAGCTTGAAACTGGCCATGCCAGAATATTTATTTGTGCTATAAAATTTGGCAAATTCTTCAAATAAGGCCCTCTTTCTTCCCTAAGAGCCTCTTGCTAAACATTTACCAGTAAATCACTGTTCCAGATCCTCATTATCTGGCTTCTGCTTACTTTGGTCTTAAATTCTAACTCCTCTCCAAGTTTTGCTAAAGTAATGCCAAAATATTTGCAGTTGGCCCAATCATTCAGGCTTTCTGGGTCACTGTACAACCACCTGGCCTTGAAATTTTTGCTCCCAGAAATACATACATGCCCTAGCTAACTCTAACTTAGATACCCTTGAAAACAGTCACTGATTCCCCCCAAATTAGATTTGGTTACCTCTTCTGTGTGTTTAGCTATCACTCAGTGGTTAGCACCATGGGAATATCATCTCAATCTGTGATAATTGCTTGCTTACTTGTATGTCTCCCCTAAGAGCTCTTTGAAGTGCAATGACTGTCTTATTCATAGTTATAGTCTCATGCACACCTCGCTCCTGCAGAAGGTACGTAATGAATGACAGTTTCAGGAACAACGAAAAAAACTCAGTCTGGTATTATACATGCCGACGATACAGGAAAGTGAAGTGTGTTATTAGTCCAAGAAATGTAGTGAACAGACCCAACCACTCTTACACAGGCATTCTTCCCTGGAGATGATTTTCTCACTGTTAGCTGGGGAATCCATTCCACTAATCTACACAATTAGTCCTAATGCTGCTGGCACTTTCCCAGACATTTATACTGAAGATCATTGGCTTAATACGAAGAGTTGATGCCTATGACAGATCACGTCCATATTAATTCCCGTCTGAGATTTTTGTTGTGACTACATGACAGCGATATGACATTAGAAGTCATCTCTGTTTGCTCTAAAAATCTTATGCATAGGACAGCCACCTACAGGGCTGGCCAGAATGGTGCCTTGAGCAAAGACATTTCTTCTGCGTCTTCGCGTGGGTAGGGATCCAGAGAAAAACCTAGTCGCTGCTGTTTTTGTTTTTGCCTCATACAAGTCAGATGCTGCATCGGTCCTTACCTATTTCCCTTAAGATCTGGTCCACACATCCTTCTACGAACTATATTTCCCAGACTTTGCCAATTGTTTGCTAGGTGGATTCAGCTAAAGGTGGGTAATAGGGAGAATTTCTCTCCTCTCTGCTCTGGGAAGTATTTTTGGGCAGTGGCTGAATCTCCTCTGGTACTCTAGTTTCATATTGGGCACACTCTTCTGTGGTGGCAGCTCTTGCCTGACAACCCCTGCCGGATTCTAGCTCCCTCTAGATCTAACCCCTGCTAGATTTTAGCTCCCTGTAAATTTTGAAAACTGATAACATCACCTAATGCTTCCATCCCAGCCATAGAAGTGGGAATACCCTTCTGCTATTGCTAATCAGTAGGTTTTTTACATCATTTCTTCTTTGGCTTTTCAGGTCTTCCATCATTTATTTTTTTCTATGAGACTCCCTCTCTAGGAACTCTTTAGAGCAGTTTCCTTTATTATTATTATTTTATTTCGAACCATTATTTTCTTTATGATATTACTATCTGATGTTGCGATGAAAATCAAAATCAAAACATTCTGAGTCATCTATACCTTCCTATTTTGCCTGATCCCTCACCTATAAACAGTTGCCACCCCCCATATATTCCACTTCTATTACCCTTCTTTCTTTCTGTTCTCATTCTTCAGATAGCAATGTAAACTATCACCGCCTCTGGCCTAAAATATTGTAATTGTCCTGCTAATCGGGTTCCCTGCTTTTAGCCGCTATCTTTTCTCATAAACCAGGAACAAGGACCACAGAGCTTACTTGAGCTAGCTTAGATGGATGATAGAAAGACAGAAGGGATTATTGCAAGGTTTGGGGTGAAACAATAAGGGAAACTCTGAGAAATTAATAGCAGCAGCTGTCCTAACTCTGGTCATCACAGAGACTGAAAAGGAAGGTGGTCCTGAATTCAAGACACCAGTAGAAAACTCACCAGTGAGAGTTCAGGCAATTTCACTGCAATTCTCTTCCATTATTGTGCCTCCCTTATCCCCATGTGTCTGCCTCACTTGGTTCTGCAACTACCTGGCTGCTATAGTTTATTTGGTTTCTGGTCCCTCATAATTTTGACTTGTAAACAGCTATCAAGACTATAACTCTATCATGCGATTGAAGGTATACCTATGGTTGTCACTGTACAACCACCACCTGGCCTTGAAATTTTTGCTCCCAGAAATACATATCATGCCCTAGCTAACTCTTAGATACCCTTGAAAACAGTCACTGATTCACCCAAATTAGATTTGGTTACCTCTTCTGTGTGTTTAGCTATCACTCAGTGGTTAGCACCATGGGAATATTATTTCACTATTGTGAGATTCTTGGATTTTCCATTTCTAACAAAGATGGAAATCTGATCAGTCAACTTATCTTTTGAAACCAAGGCCTGGTTCCCGTAGCCATGCAGTGAGCAGAGTTACATGGAACCTGAATCCACCCCTTTACAGGAACAGGACATAGGGCAGTTCATTTAGGAATAGAGTGATCATTAAATCTATCATTCAAACAAGGATACGTTTGAGAGCAAAAGAAGGCAAAATGAATAATTACATAGGGAAAATAAGCGTAAACTGGAATTGTTCTGAGCTAACAGCAACTTACATTCAAAATATAAAGTACTTCCGGAAGGCCAGGATTGTATGTGAATATATCTCTAGTGGTCAGTTTTCATATTCCTTTTCATACATACTCTAAGGATCTCTTTCTCCAGGAGCAATGCCATTCATTCTTCCCCAGTATCAGCCTGATCCTATTGGTACTTCTAGAGTGTATGTTCAAATATCCCTTTCTCTTTGAAGCCTTCCTTGATTTATGTAGTAGGAAATGAACATTTCTTTTTATAAATTTAAATTATATTTCAACTATACATATTTGTTCTGTATTCTGCATTATGATTTTTTTTTTAATTTTTAGAGACAGACTCTCACTTTATCGCCCTTGGTAGAGTGCTGTGGCATCACACAGCTCACAGCAACCCCCAACTCCTGAGCTTAGGTGATTCTCTTGCCTCAGCCTCCCGAGTAGCTGGGTCTACAGGTGCCCGTCACAACGCCTGGCTATTTTTTTTTTTTTTTTTGCAGTTTGGCCGTGGCTGGGTTCAAACCCGCCATCCTCGTTATATAGGGCTGACGCCCTGCCCACTGAGCCACAGGCGCTGCCTTGCATTATAATGTTTATGCATGTACCTTGTCTAGTAGGTGAGGTGTATTTAATACATTTTTGTATACCCCACATTGCCTAGCCAGTGCTTTCCTCAAAGAATATTTATTAAATGGATGATTGCTGAGTTTTCTGAAAACATCTCTCTTGCTATGGTTGTCTAAAGCTCAGTCAATTATTCTGGATCCTGATGCTTATGAAATGCAGCGAAGATAAGATATTGATCATGTCTTGATTAGAACAGTGGTGAGATAAACAGAAATAAGAGGTTTGGAAGTTGTCGTATTTACATGATCTGAAGAATAATGCTTAACTGGAAATAAATAGAAGACATTTTGTTTCTGAAGAGATAAAGAATCATAGATAATTGAAATAAAAAGATTGCATTCGTTTCTCAATGCATATTTGTTCAAACACACATGATTTATTCTGACAAATATCTAATTTGAATATTTTTGCTTTCTATAATTTAATTTATACAATCATTGACAAGTTCAATTTAATCTATATGGAAATTATATTGCATATCAGTCTATTTTTAAAAGTGCTTCCTAATGAAAAGTTCTGACATAATAGAGAACATTTTAATTTTCACATGAAAAGCAGTTAAATAGTCAACTTTCATGTGTATTTAATTGTGAAGCATTATGTAACCCTTCCATGTTTTTCAGTGGATACTATATGTTATATAACTTCAGTGAAAATAAGTTACCACTTCATTTTCAATTGTACTTCATGGTCTTTTTCCTTTAATATAGATTAGGTGACATAATACTTAAGGTTATGTGTAGGCTACATCATAGATTTCAAGTTTTAAGCATTTTTAAGACAACTATACATATCCAGGAATCCAAGTTCTGGAAATTAACCCCTTGGGCCACTTCCAAAGAAAGCATGTAAGACAAATAGAAATTTTTCGATACTACCATAGTAGACTTATTTTCATTCAAGAACTATAGCCCCTATAGATATCATAGACTGTGACCTAGAAAAAGTCGCTTAACTCCTCTCTGGCACAGTTTTCTCATGTGCTAAGCAAGGAGGATCCTCATCTTCTATCTCCTAGGCTGATGTGATTAGTAAAAGCCAGTGGAAATTGTCACAAAGTAAGTGTTCCAAAGACAGTTGCTATTACTATCACTGCTAACACATGTAGCATCTTGGGCGAGTTCATAGATCTCTCCTACTTTTATGGTGTCATGATTCCAGGAATCAACTCGATACTGAATGCAATAGGAAATCTTATTAGTAGACAATGTGCTACTCACTACCTGGAATAAAACATTGTGACGAGGCCTCAGCTCTCAAAGAATTTAAATTGTGATTAAAAATGAACGCACTGAAATGATGAGGAATCTAAACAAAAATAATACACACTGTTGGCTAAATTGGATACCATCAACTCTTTACTGCAGGGATTCAGAGATGGTGCCGAATGTGAAGGCTGAGAGGAATTACATTTCTTGAAGGAGGGCGAATTTGAGGCTTTATACTCACTGCTTGTTAAAATCATCCTTTACACACTCTCAGAGGCTGAGGCTGGTAGATCTCTTGAGCTCATGAGTTCGAGACCAGCCTGAGCAAGAGTGAGACCCTCATCTGTACTAAAAATGAAAAACGGAGGCAAGAGATTGCTTGAGCCCAAGAGTTTGATACTGCTGTGAGCTATGACCCCACAAGGGGGGGGGTCAAAGGGTCATTTTATCAAGGGTGACAAAGTGAGATTCTGTCTGGAAGGAAGGAAGGAAGGAAAGAAGATAGAAAGAAAGGTGGAAGATGGAACTCTTTTTAAAGAATTCTTTAAAAAAAAAAAGTCCTCACTTTAATCACAGAATCCCAGAATTTCTGGAAGTGGGATTCAGGCCTCAGTATTTTTGGAGCCCCACAGATACGTTCATTATGCAAAGTTGAGAGTGCCTATCTTAAGGGGTAAGTAGGCTTTCCCTAGAGCACTGGTTTTCAACCAGTGTGCTATGGCGCACTGGTGTGCCATGAGAGGATCTAGAAATTTTGAAAGATGTTCAAAGCACAGGAAGTACATTCTTTTCTTTCTCTGTCTTTTTTTTTTTTTTTGATCAACATAATTTAAGTGTGCCGTGGAAGTTTACCTATAGGTTCAAGTGTGCCGTGAGATTAAAAAGGTTGAAAGACACTGCTCTAGAGGAAGAGGAGGTAGGGGGATCATGTCAAGAGAAGGAGCCTCCTGAAGTAACTCATGGAGTAATGATGGCCACTTCTAGTGTGAAGGACAGTCAGCAGCACCACTAAGTGCCTCGGGGCAAAGTAAGGCATATTAACAAAATATTTGGGCTGGGTGCAGTGGCCCATGCCTGTAATCCCAGCACTTGGGGAGGCCAAGGCAGGCTGTTCTCCTAAACTCATGAGTTTGAGACCAGCCTGAGCTAGAGCGAGACCCTGTCTCTAAAAAAATAGCCAAGCATGTGGTGGGCACCTATAGTCCCAACTACTCAGGAGGCTGAGGTAAGAGAATCGATTGAGCCAAGAGTCTGAGATTGCTGTGAGCTATGATACCATAGCACTCTATCAGGGGTGACAAAGTGAAACTCTGCCTCCAGAAAAAAAAAAAAATGTTTGATAAGTTCTAGTTTGGACAGATGTTAAAAATCAAAAAGTTTAGACCCACTTAGTCAGAGGGTGAGTTTTAGCTTAATATCATAGTAGTAAGACTCATTAATACTACTATACGTACTCAAAATAAGTCAAGAATACTAAAGGCAGAATCAAAGCACAGCGCTAGAATATCTGAGGCATATCTTTCTTTTGTGGAGGTGCTAATTCTTAACAATCTGTGTTTTGCCTAAGGTCTTTACATACTCTCAGACATCTTAGTCTTCTGGAACAGTGACTGTCAAGCTTAGCTACACTCTCAGATCACTTAAGGAACATTTAACAATACTGATGTCTGGGGATCACCCCCACAGGTTCCGATCCAGCTGGTCTTATGTGTGACCTGGGCCTGACACAGGTCAACGGTCTCCCCAGCTGATTGAAATATGCAATCCAGTGTTGGACCCAGTGGTGTGATCGATTGATGCTTCTCACATTGGACATGAATGAAAAATCACTTGGAGATCTTGTAAAATCGCAGTTTCCTTGGCCCTACTCCCAAAATTCTGACTGAGTAGGCTTGGGGTGGGGCCAAGATTTTGGAGTTGTAACAAGCTCTCAGGTGATGCTAACCATGCCGGCTCTTCAGTCCTAGTGCTCTAATTTCAGTGTTCTCAAACTTAAGCATGTGGAGGGCTGGTCAAAACATAGACTGCTGGGCCCCACTCCTGAGTGTATGTGTCAGGAGATCTAGGCTGGGCCTGTGCAGGAGTAAGTCCCAAGCGATGCTAATGCTGCTGGTTGGGGGCGCTCTCACTGAGAACCACTACTCTAGGTACAAAGTAATTATTCTCTATCATGTTCATTATTTAAATCTTCCCTTCAACTCACTATTGGATTTCAAGACAACTTCACTGAGAGACACCTTCTTACAACAGCTTCTACTATTGCGCCCTTGGATTAGAGAAACAAGTACATAAGGCACAGGACATAAATTCTCTTCCCGTCTAGCGGATGCACAGCTGCCCCGCGCCTAGCAACCATCTGACAACATTCAGCAAATTGATGGATTGTGTGTTGTTCATTCTGCCCCTTACCTAATGGTTCTTTTATTTAACTAATGACTGTAATTCTCATTAGATGCTGGTGGAACATTAAGATTTTGCTTGTGGGACCTGGCAAAGCTACTCCTGGCAGGACATCAGTTGGTGACCATTACCTGGGCAGCAACGCCCAACCTTCCAGCTGGCCTGAGCAGCAGGTGCTTATGCTGTTAGTAATGTCAGCACAAGAAGGCAGTGGGTTTTCGGCCTGTTGGATATTTTGTCACTTAATTCATGAAATCCTTTAGTTTAGAGATACATTAAGTGACCTTCTGCTAAGCCACCGGCAGCAATGAAATTTGAGACAAAGAGAAGCACCTTTGTTTTAGCCTAATGGAAAACAAAAACTCAAGGAGCTGGGGCTTCTATTATGTTCTGTTTCACCTAAGTGTCCTTGCACTTGTTGTTCTGAAAACTCCTCCATTTCTCGCCTGCTTCTGGATAACCCTTACGCATCTATTTTAAGATCTAGATGAAGATGGCACCCCCGTGTGAAATCCTTCCCAAATGTTCTGTTTCCAATCATAGCACCTGCCCCAGTGCTGCCTAGCTCATCCTGTGTATTTTTATTATAGCATGGATTCCCCTGCATGAGAACTGGGTATCACCCAGCTCCCCTCTCCAAACGGCACCAGCCTTGAGGACAGAGGCAAAACCTAGCTCATTTTTCTCTCTCTAGCACTTTGATCAGCGCTGGCAGAGATGAGGTACTAGGTTGATATCTTCCACCAGAAGTTCTTTGAACTGATATCCTGGTCTCCACCCTCTACTGTACTTCCTACTTCCGGATCCTTCTGTATTTTTCTGAAATGTAGCACTTGTGACTCTGATTTTCAGTGATGATTTCACATGTCTGTGTGCTAACCCTGACTGTGATGCTCTATTTTGATTACAGTTTTATCATCAGCATTTTTAGAGCACACAACACAGGCGGATTCTCAGTAAATATCTGCCAGATGAAACCTATACGTTTCTGTAAAATGGGCTGATACATGGGATTAGAGTAACATGCTACCTGTCTGAAGTTCAAATTCCATCTGCATGACTCAGTAACCCTGCTCATTCTTAAATAGACAACCATTAACATTTGAATTTGGTGATATTTAATAACATGGCCTGGCTCTGTTTTATCCTGCTCATTTTCCTAAAAACCCCTTGTAGACTCATTGTGGTATTTTCAAATATACTAAAATGCGCTCTGGATTTAGTCACCAAGGACACAGGTATGACGCACATAGTACAGAAGAGGCTGGGTGAGTTTATCAGGTGAGCTGGATTACAATCTTAGCTCTCACAGCATCTTGCCGTATGGTTTTAGGCATAGATATTTAACTCACTGTGTCTCTGATAGGAGAAGCTCGCCTATATGAGTTTACATGTTTTTTTTTTTTCAAGTAATTTAAGCTTTATGTTCTCGGTATCCTAACCTGTAGTATGAAGATGATAATAGTACATCTATTTTATGGTTGGTGTCAGAATTAAATGAAATGAGACAAGGATTTGGGCCAATGTGTGACTCACAATAAGCATTCAATAAAGCCTCTATGCTACTACTGCTGTTGTTACCATTATTGTTATTCTTAGTTCCATTAGTACTCTAAATTCCAGTTATAGAAATTCCTATAATTTCTAAACTTCTAATACAGGCACATTGCAATTATTGACTTACATGTAACACTGAAAGGTAATGAAATTACAATGGTAGATACGAGAAAGCATTTTACATTCTATGTATTCATTCTGCAAATGCTCATTGAATTCCTAGAAGTGTTCTATGGCTTAGAACACAGCAGTGAACGAGTCCTTGTTCATGTTCATTAAAAACAAATATGGAACATATAATGTTAGGTAGTGATAAGTGCAGAGATGAAAATAATGCAGGTTAAGAAACAGAAACTTGGCTTGGTGCCCACAGCTCAGTGGTTAGGGCACCGGCCACATATACCAAGGCAGGCAGGTTCGAACCCGGACCAGGCCTGCTAAAAAACAACAATGACAAGTACAACAACAAAAAAAATAGCTGGTGTTATAGTGGGCGCCTGTAGCCCCAGCTACTTGGGAGGCTGAGGTAAGAGAATCGCTGGACCCCAAGAGTTTGAGTTGCTGTGAGCTGTGATGCTACAGCACTCTACAGAGGATCACATAGTGAGACTTTGTCTCAAAAAAAAAAATAGAAAATTAAAACTTAGCGGTGGTAAGGGGAGAACCAGAGAGTGGGGGCTATAACCCAGAAGTGATATCCAGCCAATATCCTCTGAATCCTGAGATTATATATCTTTGCATTTGAAAAGAAGAAAGAACGTAACTTTTCAGGAAAATCCTTTCTAAAAAGCTGTACTGAAAATGTATACAATCCGAGTGCCCTGCCAGGTGTCAGATCCAGAGAGGATGAAGGCAGTGGAGCTACAGGAGGAAGCTCACGATATACTTAGTGCTTAAAGAAAAAGAGCTGCTATTGACTGGTGACTTAATACACGGTCAAGTGTGAGATGCTTTTCATCCGTCCTAGAAGAACTGAAGAGTCCGTGACTGAGACTGAGGGGAAAGGCCATTCGAGTGAGCAACTCTGAGACATTGACCTTCAGATCCTCAGGGATGATGTGCACCAACCTGTGTCCCTTTGCTTACTTGAAGTAAGGGAAGGCGACTGGTGGTTGAGGTGACCAGCATGTCTTGGCATTGTTTAAGGCCCTGTAAATTACATGCCATTTAATTGTCACAACAGTCCTATGGGATGAAAGGTATTGATTTCCTCATTTGACAGATGAGGATTTTAGAGACACAGTAAAGTTAGGAAGCTTGACCTAGTATACTAGGAGGGCCAAATTTTGGAACTAATGTTGTATGGCTTTAAAACATGTACATAGTGGACTCAAAGGGCGCATAGACTTGTTTTCTAATAACACTTGTCTGTGGAAAAACCTGGCTAGGGGAAGCAGGCCGGGGCAATAGCCCCACCCCTTCCTGTCACCGGCACCATGTAGTGTCCTAGAAACCAGAGCCTTCCGCCCTGGACTCAGAGAAGAAAAACAAATACACTTTTTGTTTGTTTGTTTTGTTTTTAGAGACAGAGTCTCACTTTGTCACCCTCAGTAGAGTGCTATGGCTTCACAGCCCACAGCAACCTTCAACTCCTGGGCTTAGGCGGTTCTCTTATCTCAGCCTCCCGAGTAGCTGGGACTACAGGTGCCCGCCACAGCACCTGGCTATTTGTTTTGTTGCAGTTTGGTGGGGGCTGGGTTTGAACCCGCCACCCTCGGTATATGGGGCCAGCACCCTACCCACTGGGCCACAGGCGCTGTCCAGCAAACACATTTCTTTAAACATAGTTGCAAAGTGAAGATCCAAACAACTAGGATAAATAGTTGTAAATATTAACTTAGAGCCCAATAAATATGTCAACAGAATAAGTCACTGAGTACGAGTATTGTCATAAAAAGTTTGAGGAGCCTTGGGGATATTTTTGTACTGAATTCCCATGTCATTTATCTGCTTTCTCTAAAGAGGTGGTTCTCGGGTATGTCTGGAACCTCCTTCATGTTTTCTGATTGGTTATTGTTTGGACAAACACTCATTACCCATTAGCATCTGAAAAGTAAACAGGGAGATGCAATTACCTTTTAAAAATAATTTGGAAACACAATAAAAAATGGGTTAAAATGTTGCATTGCCTTCAAAAAGGGGCACACGGGAGGGAGAGGTAAGAGGCAAATGGGAGTTCTGGGAGCCTTGCTTAAAAGTATTACCAATGTTTTGTGATGCATTTCAGGTCAATAAACACTGTCACTGTCATCAGATTTTACAAAACGGAATGTAAACTGGGAGAGAAGTTTGGTTGCAAATTAAGATCGAGAGGTGTCCAAGAGGAGAGAAGGGGAAGTGGACAAGGTACACTTTCTTGAAATATCATGTACTTCCTTCTCATCCTTAAAATCTACACCCTGCTAAAATGTGTTAACTGCAGCAAAATGATGAAGTCTGTGAGTCTAGCATCCCTAACTCTGTGCCTTTCACCTCGTTAATGAAGCATACTTGTGATGCAAAAAAAAAAAGGTAGAGGGGACATCCTCATGCATTTAAAGCACTGTAAAATTTATAAAGAGCCTGTATGTCCAAGTTCATTGCCTAACACAGCACAATCTTGGTTATCTGCCTCTCTCAGATAGTACAGTTTTCCAGGTAGGTGAGGCTTAACACTGAGCATTTCAGCATTTGAACTCTTGCATTAAATGAGGTTTCACAATAAATGTGTTATGCATGGATGCAATTTCTTAGATGGAATATTTGATTCAGCACTACAATGGTCCTTCAGAATTTTGGATTAACACTTTGAAGGGGTCTCATGGAGGATGATGAAGGTGCACGCATGAGAAGTGAAAGGGATATAGGACAAACAAGGACCTGGCCCAGAGGTGGTAATAGGAACTGTATACCAAGAGGACAGGATGGACGGCATCCTTGCTCAGTGGGTGGGGCGCTGGCCACATACACTGAGGCTGGCCAGTTTGAGCCCGGCCTGAGCCTGCTAAACAATGACAACTGCAAACAAAAACATAGCCTGGCACTGTGGCGGGCACCTGTAGTCCCAGCTACTTGGGAGACTGAAGCAAGAGAATCACTTAAGCCCAGGAGTTTGAGGTTGCTGTGAGCTGTGACACCACAGCACTCTACTGAGGGCAACACAACGAGACTTTGTCTCAAAAAACAAAACAAAAACCAAAAACAAACAAAACAAACAAACAAACAAAAAAACAAAAAACCAAGAGGCCAGGATGAAGCAAAGGCAGAATGACTTTCTGGAGTGGTGTCTTTCAGAAAGCCTTCCTCCCTTTTGTTGCACATGACTTTTTTTTTTAATCTTACTGAGCTCATTGTGTGATAAGGTAGAAGCAGACAGAACATCCCTCAACGTTATTGAGAAGTGACTGAATGTTTCTTTGGGTGGATGGCTTTGCAAAATCTTGAACATGTTTCATCTTCAGTATCAAGTGACATTTCTGCTAGCATAATGCCATGCTTTTCTCCCCATTCTAATAGTATACAATATTAGATTTTATACAGAAACCTCTCCATCCATCCATTTGACACATATTTATTGTATACCTGGTTCTTGTGCTGTATACCCAGGAACCTGACACTCTATCCTCGCAGAATTTATAGTCCTGGAAAAATTTCAGCTTGGCTTCTTCCTATTTTGTCCCACATAGAAATCCTTCTCCCTCATTTCTTAATCTCAGGGTACATAACTAAATCAGTCAGCATGCGTAATGCCCAGAGATCAAATCACCCTAAGAGCATCATTTTCTTCCCATCAGATAGATCCCTTTTCAAAAGCATTCAGTGGTTCCTTTTCTGCCTGGGAGTTGGCAGAACTAGTTTCCAGACGAGCCCCCCCGTCCCATTGTAAATGTGTATTCATCGTATTCCAAGTGTCCTCTTTCGTCCCTCCACATGAATCTGCCACTCTGGTCACTGCTTGGCTGCACCATATACCAGTCATAGCCCTTGCATGGAAGCTCAAGCCACTTTTCTTCTTTCGTCACAAGGCCCATTTGGGCAGAGGCTGGGAATTTGTATATCTAAGCACCCAGAGTTATTCTGAAATGACATTGCTGCATCTATAAAGTCTGCTTACAACCCCAGGCCAGTCGTGAGCTTACTCCTTCTAGAGAGCATTCCTTAACTGGTACTTCTCATCACGATCGCTTCCTTTTGGAAAATATGATGACACTTATTCTTTCATTTACTCTAGCATGTATAGCCCCAAAGGTATGTAATGTTACCTGCTTCATATACATAAATATTTCCCAAGACAAGCTCTACAAGAGAAGAAGCGAAGGCAGCGCCTGTGGTTCAGTGGGTAGCGTGCTGGCCCCATATACCGAGGTTGACAGGTTTGAACCTGGCCCTGGCCAGCTAAAACAGCAGTGGCAACTGCAACAAAAATAGCCGGGCATTGTGGCGGGAGCCTGTAGTCCCAGCTACTTGGGAGGTTGAGGCAAGAGAATTGTCCTAGTCCAAGAGCTGGAGGTAGCTGTGAGCAGTGATGCCACAGCACTCTATGGAGGGTGACAAAGTGAGACTCTGTCTCAAAAAAAAAAAAAAAAGAAGAAGCTATTACCCTGGGCTGGGTTTGTAGCTCCTATGATGCTTCTAAGTACAATTTTAGCACTCATTGTATACTTACATAATTTAATATCAAGGCTTTTCTAGGGACCTTTGTAAGTTGCATTTAACTATTTCAGTCTCTCTAGTACACAGAGCACATAATCACCTTCTAATAGTATTGTGAAGTCTGAATGACTGAATTAACCCTTAGAGAGACAGATTTTATTTAAAGGATGCTTGCCTATTCTTATAAGAGCCTAATTTTTCACCTTGAAAAATGTTAACCTAAATTTTTTCTTACCAAAAAATTGTAAAACTATATTAACCTTGTTTTTCGAAGACATACATTGTTTCTTTTTTTTTTTTTTAACCTGTGAAGGCCTCATTTTGTTTGCAAAGCACAAATAATTTCAAAAATTATTATGTGGGTTCTCTTTTGATGAGAAAGTACATTCATTATTTTATTTATGCAGTTTGCTTAATCAAATTACTCTCTTTGACTTAAAAGGAAATGCGTTTTTTTCTGGGCTCACTAGATTACCATGTGCTGTATCACAATGAATACATTTCTATAACCAAACATCTAAAAATTTAATTATCTTGAGCCACCTAATTTCTTTTACTTGGCTTATTGCCTAATTTTATAATTTCTCAATAGATCAAAAGGCTATTTGACAAAATTGACAAGATAATCTTTGATTTTAAAACAAAAGAGTGTTTTTTAAAAGGCTTTACATTAAAATTCCAATTCTAAAGTGTTAAAGTGCTCTCACAAAGCATTGTGGTCTAATATATTCAAGATTATTTATTAGTAATCTCGGTGCTTGGTAATGTTTGAGGTATTTCTTTATGTTTTGGCCAAGTATGATTATAATTTTACTCATATCTTTCTCGCATATGTTTTAAAGCTTGTAAAACAATTATTTGTTCTAAAACTCCTCATGTAACATACTGAAATTTGTCTCATCTCAGTGAAAGTACATCCAGTGAATTTTCTCCTAAGTCATATTTTCTTTTTTAAGGGACAGAGAATCTTTCTGTCTCCCAGTCTGGAGTGCAGTGGCTCAATTAGAGTTCACAGCAGCCACCAGCTTCTGGGCTCAAGAGATTCTCTTGCCTCAGCTTCCTGAGTAGCTGAGACTATCACCATTTCTGGATAAATTCTTTTTTGTTTTTTGCTATTTTTGGCCGGGGCTGGGTTTGAACCCGCCACCTCTGTCATATTGGGCCGGCGCCCTCCTCCTTTGAGCCACAGGCACCACCCTGGCAAATTTGTTTTTTAAATTTGTAGATATGGGGTCTTACTGTGTTACTCAAGCTGGTCTTGAATTCAGGCCTCAAGAGATCCTCCTGCTTCAGGCTCCCAAACTGCTGAGACTACAGGCTTGAGCCACTGCACCTGGCCCTAAATCACATTCTCAACATTGAGATTGTAGATCCTGAGACTACAATGTTAATTCTACTTTTTGAAAATTTTACATTCAAAGAGAATTATCTCAACTCTATTTGTCTGTCTTTAGAAAACGTATTTTGGCTTGTTAAATCTCAGAATTCTCATCTGTTAGGTGGGCTCAAGCTGACTGAATTCTTAAGGGGTAAGAATTCTGAGAAATGATAAATGTGGAGTGCAAATCCTGAAAGAGTGACTTTTTTGCAAATGTTTATTTTCCCTGTAGACTCACCCAATGGTGGGCAAATAAAGCACGGTGGTTCTTCTAACTCGTAAGGCTTTAAAATTTACCAGATTATCATAATAGTAGATTGAATTTGCTGCTTTACTGTCTATATTAAAGATAGTTATTCATTTTAGTGGCACATCAACAAAGCCTGGGTTTCTTTTAATTAAGAGTTGCATTACAACTTGTTTTCTTTTCAACCTTCTCGCATAGTGATTCAACCTACTTGTCCCCAAAGACTATTTGATTAAATATCCTGTTGGGCCATCCTAATTTCCATACCTATTTCACACTGAAGAGAAATTCACCCACCCTTCTTATAGCCTTGGTTTCATCCTCCATCCAAAAGACATTCTTAGTAAAGTAATATTAATTAACTAGGTAATGAATTAATTAAAGACTATCTTCAGGATATAAACACTGTTATGAAATCAATTATGTCCTCTCCACCCCGATTTGTATGCTGCAGCTTTAACCCCTCAAATGACTGTTTTTGGAGGTACAGCCTTTAAAGAAGTAATTATGGTTAAATAAGAGCATGTAGGTAGGTCCTGAATCCAATATTAACAATGTCCTTAGACAGATAGGAACAGTCACCAAGGACGCACACGCACAGAGGAAAAGCCATGTGAGAACATGGTAAGAAGGCAGCCATCTGCAAGCCAAGGACAGGCCTCACCAGTAAGTATATTTTACTCAATAAAAATTTCAGGAAAAAAAGAAAAAAGAAATCAATCCTGCTGACATTCTAATCTCAGATTTCCAACATTCTAGAACTGTGAGAAATAAAACCTTGTTGTTTGAGCCACCCCATGGGTGTTTATTCCCCATGGATATTTTGAAATTTTTTATATGCAAACAGAATGCTAATTGATAACCATTTAGCAATTAGTTATATAGTTTTCTATACTGAAAGTTAACTGAATTGATTCAGAAGTGTAATCTTTGCTTATTTGAGAAAATATAAACTGCCTGGTGTGGTGGCTCACGCCTGTAATCCTAGCACTCTGGGAGGCTGAGGCTGGTGGATCCCCTGAGCTCAGGCGTTCAAGATCAGCCTGGGTAGGAGCCAGATCTCATCTCTAAAAATAGCCAGGCATTGTGGTGGGCACCTACAGTTCCAGCTATTTGGGAGGCTGAGAATCCCTGCAGCCCAAGAATTTGAAGTTGCTATGAGCTATGAGGCCACAGCAGTCCACCAAGGGCCACAAAATAAATAAATAAATAAATAAACAAACAAACCCTTAGTTCACTTTAGCTCCAATAAAGTATTTTATAATTTAGTCAAAGCCTTAAATGTGGGTTGCTTAACATAGCAAATTTGTGGGCCCTACCAATTAATCGATGGTTTTCATTTCTGTGTGTAGATCCTATGGCCTGATGATTCTACTAGCAAATATATAGTCTTGAGACATTTTTACACATGTACCAGAAGACATGTATGAGAATGCCCATGTAATGGAGTTTGTGAGTAACAAAAACATAGAAACTATCTAATTATCTGTACAATAAATATGTCAAACATAGTATCGAGAGACAAAATACAGAGAAGACCACAAATAAAGTGAGTCAAATCTAGGTAAAACAAAACAAAGCTATATTTTAGAGATACAGGTACAGGTGGTGAAAATATTTTTTAAAGTGTGAAAATAACTTAATAGAAAGTCAAGATAGAAGTTATCTTTGGCCAGGGAGGGAAGGCAGAAGAGGAGCCAGGGGAGCCCAGGGGATTTTTCCAAGATACTGATGGTATTCAAATTTTTAACTCAGCAGGTTGGAACACAGGTGTTTCCATTATTCTTTGAATCTGTGTTGTCATTGCTTCTTGGCCTTTTGGCTAAGATCAAGTGTAAATCTGTGTTGTCCAATATGGTAGCCACTAGTTACCTGTGGCTACTGAGCACTTGAAATGTGACTGATGTTAACTGAAATGTGCTTTCAGTGGAAAATACACACTAGATTTCAGAGCGTATTGAAACATGTTAGATATGTAATTGGTATGTTGTATATTGATTACATGTTTAAATCATTGTATTTTGGATATACTGGGTTAAATGAAAGAAATTAATCCCTCTATTTCTTTTTACTTTATCTAAACTATCTAATAGAAAATTGAAAACTATATATTTGGCTGACATCATGTTTCCACCGGAATTTTTACATTTGCATGTATTTCATGATAAAAATTAAAAATATGTGCTAATTATAGAATAAAATCCAAGTTTTCACCTTTAAAGATAAAAGAAGGTGTTTTACTTTACAAACATAACATATGTTAATTCAACGTGACAGAAATAGCATGACCCCCATAGTATGAATTTGCATGACCCTAAATCCAAAAATGTTGACCCGTGATTAAACACATACTCTCTGTTTCTGTCTTGATCTTTTTAGGAATATGCTTTAAAAATCCAGGAAAGGGCCTGAATTTTCATAAAAGTAAATTTATGTGGTGAGTTGATGTACTGAATTATCAAGCGGTTATTGAGAGCAAAAATAAAATTCAATAAAATCCTAAAACAGCCTACCTGGGTGAGTATATAAAATTTGAACATAAAAACTATCAAATTTAAAGACTTTGTTCCAAACTAATTCAGTAATTTGGGAAGCTACAGAACACCAATATTAAGAATTCTCTCTCCTCTGTGGAACTGGGTCTGACTATACATTTTGCAAAGCAAAGAGATGATCTAATTTAGTGATTAAAATAAGACTTCATTCAAATAATAAAGGATGAATATCTAACGGCCTCTCTGTTTTCTAAATTCGTCCAGAATCAGAATGTCATGGAGAACTTTCTTTTTTTTAATAATTTTATTGAATCATAATTATGTACATTGGTGCAATCACAGGGCACGATTCATATACATTCAGAAATATTTTGATCATACTGTTACAGATATCCTTCATGGCATTTCCTTGATCACTATATAA